>PHNY01001904.1:22729-32737 GCA_003724115.2 Anethum foeniculum
AAATGAATGTAAGTAGGGAGATAAAATAAGCTAGGGAAAAAAAATATCATATGCCAGATGTAGAAACAAACCTCTGGCTGACTACCGCCATGATTCAGCTTCTGAACTTTCTCTGAAACAATCCTCAGAGCATGCTTATGTTTTGTTAGCTCTTCTTCCAGCTTTTTCTTATCCTAATTTACACATGAGTAATACGATTATGATGCATATGAGTGTAACAAAATCGGAGAAACAAAATTTTAGAAAAGAAATTGAATAAAATAATGTTAGAATTGTTCATGTCATACCATCAGAGAAGTTTATCAAGTTTTATTTCTTAGTACGGAAAATATAGTGATTAAAAAAACCAAAGCAACTCACCATGAGTTTATATGAACTATATGTACCTGGTTAATAGGAGCACACAAATCTCTAATTGTGTTTTGGGTTTTTATGCGCTGGCTTTTCTCCATCTTATACTCATCCTTCTGCCTTTTCAAGTCATCTCTCAGCTTCTCCACAGTTTTTTCAAGCATCTATTCATTAATTTACAACATAAATGGCTTGAGAAGGAAAAGGAAACCACAGAGATAAATTCTAAGGATGATCAATATATACAAACCTGAATCCTAGTATCCTTCTCTTTTTCTTTTTCTCTCATAGTCTGTTCACCTAGAGCATCAGCAGCGTTCCTCTTTCCTATAATAAAAGCTAAAAAATGAGTCAAACAAGTATGTAGGCAGCTGATGTCACAAAAGAGCTTATGGCCAGAAAATATCCACCTTGCTTAAAGTCCTCTAACTGCTTGGACAAAGATTGGTTCTCTTTGCTCAATTCTTCCTTTTCCTTGGATAAGTTCTCTAACCTCCTCTGCATAATATTTAAGAAAAAATTAGGAAAAAACAAGAATTTAATCAAGGATCTTAAATTCAACAACTATAAGCTTGCACCATAGACAATATGTGGATCTGTCACTAAGAAGAGAATGCAACATCTCAGTAAACCTTGAAGTGCAACGACATTTTCTTCTGCTTTTCAACATCAGACTTCAGAGATGCCTGCATTTGAAGCAACTGATTACTCATCTTATACATGTTAAGTTGTAATCACAGCAACCTATTTGTAGTCGGGTGGCTGGTCTAGAGTACCTCAACTTTCAGGAGTTCATTTACTCGCCTCTCTCTGTCATCTAGTTCCGTTCTGCTTCTTCCTACTTCTTGATCCAAGTGCAATATCTGTTCTTCCTTCTCGGAGATGGATCTCTGGATTTCTTGTAACTGGGAATCCTTGCCCTTTAAATTTATCTGATGGAAAGAAGTTAATGAGAAAATTATACACCAGTACGTAAATTTACTTCAACAAAGTAAATGGAAAGAGAACAAGGATTACCTGCATCTGCTGAACATCTATTTTCATGCGATCATATTCCTCTACACTGATATGTTGACATCTCTCAAGCAGCTTAAAAAATAAATGATCTTTAAGAATACCAGATAGTTAAATGAAAATAAATAAAAAAATAAGATGAACATTTAAATAATGGATCACCTCATGAACCCTCTTCTCGAGGTGTTCCTTCTCCATCTCTAGTATTTCCTTCTCTTTTTTCAAAGCTTTCACGTCGCTCTCCTTCACTGCAAGTATGGTCTCTAAATTCTCAATTTCAGTCCTCGCTTTTTGAGAAGTTTCACGTAGCTTCTGTGAATATGACAACAATACTTGTTAATAAAAGCCGCTTGCGTCTTGCACGACATCCTGTATAGTTCGAGTGCATCTACTACAAACCTGGCATTCATCAAAGTTATGCTTGTTCTCCTCCCTGAGTTGGGCATTACTTTCACGAAGCAGGTTCATTTCCCTGACCTGATGATAGTTAAACAGAACAGGGTGTGACAAAACAAACATGTTCAGTAAATGATAATTTTACATCAGAATTCAAAGAGGGAACAAGAAACATCATTTCCGAGGGTAAGTAAAACCTGAAGTTGAAGTGACTTGAACTCTTCATCTGTGTATAACAATGCTCGTGAATTTTCTCGCTCAGCTCGAAGTGATGCCTGGGATGTCTCTGCCGTCTTTATAGCACTGTCAAGCTGTATAATATACAGAAAATATAACCCACAATAAATTCATCTTGACAACAGTTCATGAATATGATGTGAACAATGGAGGATACAGGCAAGGATCATACAGATGGAAAAACCATTACCAACTGATTGTGCACATTCAGAATTATACTGACAGAAATGAGTAACAATAAACCAAATGGTAAAAAACTATAGAGACCCCAGATTCTTTTCAGTGCTCCACATAACAAGAAGAAATACGTCTATTTGATGTCGTACTCGACAATTATGGTGCTTTACAACAAAACTACTCATCAGGTCAATCATCTTCTCTGCTCTGTTTGTTGTAAAATTATAAACAGAAGGATTGAGAGATTTAAACAAATCAATTAAACATAGGTCGCTAAAAAAATATGCTGACCTAAAGATATATGTACAAAAATAGGAAAAGCAAAAAATAAAAATAAAAATTATAGGTGAAATACAGTTATCCGGGATTGCTGCTTCCACTTTACGTTGTTACGAATATGTATTTTGGCATCACAGAATATAAAGATTTAGGTGCGCTAACCTGTGCTTGCAGCCGAAATTTCTCCTGTTTTAACAGAGAAATCTCTGTCTCTGCCTGAAAATTAGCAAACAAGAGCATTAGTGCACCCTCAAAAAGCAAACAATCAATAAAAATTAGGTGCAACTCTCACAATTTCCTTTGTCCGCCGCAGATATTTCACCACATTCTGCAACCCAGCATCACCAGAAAAATCTTGGTCAACGTTTCTAGACGTGTTTCCAGTCAAACCATGTTCCCTCTCGGCTAACTTAATGTGCAAGGCCTCGAGTCTACTATGAAGTATCACATTCTGAAGTAAAAAAAGTATCTCCGTTACCATACAAAGAAAAAAAAGTATCTCCGTTACCATACAAAGAGATTTCTGTGCCTCTAGCCTATACACTAAAGTGAAAGGATATAGCATAATCTAACTAATTCAGTGAAAGGATATAGCATAATCTAATTAACAAGCATCTAAATGTTTCACTAAAAAAAGAATCTAAATGTTCCAGGTGCCACAGAAGAACTAGTACTATAAAATTTTTCTTGTTTTTGCACTATACCTGCTCGTTAATTTCATTGTATTTCTTCTCTGCTTCAGTCTTTGAGTTTTCAAGCATCGCCTTCTCTGTTTCCCACTTGGCTTTCAAGTCACTCTGTGATACATATGCTAGATTAGTAAAAAAAAAAAAGAAATCGAGAGGATATAACACAATAAATATAGCATTTTGTTAAACGATGTGCCAACTTTACAAAAATTACAAACATGACTTACAACTGTAGAAGAAATAGAGAAGCAAACACAGAAAAACTGAATCTGAGTCCATGAAATAGATATTTGACTACCATTCAAGTAACCAAAAGCAAACCCAAATGTAAAGAATCTGGTTCCTTCAGTAGTACTGTAGAAGAGGCATTCCCCGACAAATCTAACTTGCATGTTTATATGTGGGACAGAAGTTAATAGTTCTATTTTTGAAGTAAATGTTAAATTATAAAATATAGGGTCACACAAAATACTGCTAATGGAACGGTGGAACCGCAAGAAGACTGGAACTGTTGTACTTATCAAGTGTTAAGATAATTCTGCTAGATTTGAGCAAAGCCAATGGTTGTGCCAAAATAGGTGGAGCTATTGTTATAATTTAGCACCAAAAAGTGATTTTTGGTGCTAAAATAGCACCTTATCTCCAATGCATAGTTCGAAATATAGCTAAACGTGTTTCAAATTTAACTAACTTTCTCAACTACCTCCACATTTATGCCTACAAATTTAATTTTCCTATCTAGCTCCCTCTCTATTTTCAAAATAGATGTAGCAAATATAGCACAATGGTATAATTAGTTCTATATATAACACAAACTATAGCATTGTGCTATATTAGCACAATATTTAGCACACCATTGGATTAACAAATTTTAGTTTTGGTGTCACATTTATAGATATAGCACACCATTACATGCTAGGGCACCCGATTTATTCTATCTAGCATATGATGCAGTTCAATGATTTCAAACTCATCAAAGTTAAAAACACTACGTGATGTAAATCTATCCATCTCTTGGTGCATAGTGAATAAAATGAGCCCTCATAGTAACCCCTAGCAAACAACTAACACCCATAAAGCTACTTCGGACAGGAAAGATACATTTTCAGCCTTAAGCAAGCTTGTGACATTGCGGAGGTCTGATGCTTCCTTTTGTAGTGATGCCAGAGCTTGCGATGTTTTTGTTAATTCTTGTATAGTCTCCGACTGCAGTATAACCTGAACACAACACAAAATCACCAAGTGCAATATGCATGGATATTATTACAGGTGAGAGGACAAATGAACACCAAGATCAGAATGTAAGGTAATAACAGACACAAAAGCAGCAAAAGCAGCAACTACCAACAGTAAGGCTTTTGACACTGGGTCCCCTCAGGAAGTACCAACATAGGCATCTAGTAAGAAAACCCCCACTAATTACATAACTGTCCCGCCAAGAACTACCAATAATTTACCAAGGGTGAGGATGAAGGGTATAGGCCGTAGGGCCAGCATCCAACCTGGGGCAAAAGCCCTTTAGTCGGTCAAGGTAACTTTCATTCCAACAAATATTTACTGATTGAGAAAGTGTATCACAACTTCGACACTATCAAAACATGCACCAGCTTTGCAGTTATCAAACTAGAACAATTACGACATTAATTTTTAAGAGTGATAAAGCTAGGTAAATATAATTAATTAACAATAAAATAATTTAATCTCATTAGGTAGGCCAACGAAAGCAAACACTAATTCTTTAATTTGACCCAGTTAACTTCCACAAGAAGTATTTGACGTGCTATTACAACTATATACTGTAGTCTACATATTACTATCATAAATATTCTTAAAGTATTATGTGACCTGTCTTTCATAATTGTTTTGAGCAGTACGCCACTTTTGCTGCTGCTCCTCCAAACTATCCTTCATAGCCAATAGCCGTGTCTCCAAAATCGTAATCTGAGACCTGTGTGGAGCGCTAAACTGTGACAATCCAAAGGAAAAGTAAAACAAAAAAAAATAAATGAAAAGACAAGTTGCCTGATTAACACACATTTTTGATGAATTTTCTTCCTTTAGCATGGCAACTTCAGACAACGAAGAAGTATAAACTTCCTCTTGCAGTGCAGCAGCAGATGCTGCTTCGTTTCTCTTTATACTATACTCAGCCTCGAGTTCATTGACCCTTTTCTGGAGCGATATGATCTCTGACTCGAGAGACTTCTTTAATTTATCCGCCTGACAAGTAATTTCACCATGCTTGAATTATACAAGAAAATAATAGGAAAAAAAAGATATATCCAATTATGAACACCTAATATGTAACAATAGCTGCTAAGTACCTCTACTTTGAAGTTCTCGTGAGCAACTTCCATCTGTTTAAGAGCAGATTCATTCACCTGTGCTATTCCCTTGTACTGCCATTTATAAGCACTCCGATTCAGATATAGTTTATCACTCAAATCAGTCATCATTAAATTGAAATTTTTCAATACGATGGTAAGCACCTGCAGCATATGGTCTTTGCTAAGCTGCACTTCTTCTTTCAGCTTGAGAATCTCTTCTTTTGCAGAATGCAAGTCTGCAACAGCCTGAAAAGGCACAAAGGGTAAGCACTTGTTCCTGTAGCTCATAAAAACACAGCATGTACATCTCAGATAAACTACACAAACTTACTTCAAAAAAGTCACACTAGGCCTAAGATACCTTTTGAATATTTTTGTATTCTTTTAACATCAATATTACAGTTTTTTTTCCCTATTTACATGATGTGTCTATTTTCCTTTTGGCCTTTGCTCTTACAAAGTTTTGATTAATAGATCTATAGCTCACAAGAGAGATACATAACATGATAAATTTTCGTAATTAATATACAACCTGATCAGTTAACATGTGAACTTATAACTTGTGCCTCACGTGCAAAAAAGGAAGCAACTAGCATTTTAGCTCTACCTAAATATGTGATGCAATACATCACCCGCATTTTAGCTATACCTATTTATCTGATGCAATCCATCATACCATAACATTACACAGAGTTCAGAGTTTACCACTCAGGCAAAGAAACTGAAACAGAGAACAAGATAACTATAATGAGTGCTTGCTGAAAGCCACTCGCATGCATAATGCTTGAAAAAATGCAAGTAAAAATACACACCTCATCAGTTGAATCTTGGAAGTGTCCACTTGCAGAGACCTGCAAAGAAACAAACACAAAGGCAAACATAACTACTACTTCAGGCTAGCAGTGAAGTTGTGAAGACAATATCAACCAAACTTGATTCAGACAAGTCCACCACCGGCTACTATGATAGTAATTGTCATAGAGTTAAATCAGAAGTTCTGAAAGTACCTTTATTTCTGAAGACTTGATCTTCTTCTCGAGATCAGAAAGCCGGGCCTGCATTCAAAATGTACTTAATTGTGAAATCATGAGATAATAGAAAAGAACAGTAAAAGACATAATTGCCATGAAAAATCTCCAAACCTCGGCAACAGCAGCTTTTGACTCAGCTGTAGCTACAGCATGCAAAGCATTTGCTAATTCTTTCCCCATTTCTTCCACTTGTTTCATGGCACTACTTAAAGAACCTTCTCTTTCAAGTCTTAAGGTTCGAGCATCATCCCGCTCTTGCTGGAGATCTTTCTTTGCCTCGGCCCATTCTTTCTGCATATATTAAATCTCAGCGTTTGTTAAGCTAGAAGTGCATGAGATAGATTACATAAGTTAAGTGGCTTACAATATAAAATAATAGCTTCTGCCACAAGAAACCCTAACTAATGTCCAATATAAATACTAAATACCAGAGAAACACATCACCTCTATTCGTTTAATATACTCCTCTTGCTTTCTCCTCTCGGCGGCTCTGGCTTCCTACAGATCCAAGAAAAGTCATTAAAATTATTCAAGTAAAAGGTTGACATAAAAAACAATGTACCAAAAAAGGGACTACCTCACGAACTTCTTCTGCACTTTGAATTGTTTCCAGAGTAACCTACACAATAAGTTGACTTGTCAATAAATTAGGACTACATATTTACAAGCCATATTACGAACTTTATAGGGAAACCTGTAATCGATGAACCCTCTCTGACAAACTACGAACTTCATCTGAAGCTCTCTTTTCAGAGTTCATTAAAGTTTCCTTTTCTTGTTTCAAGACAGATACCTGCATGCAATCTTTAGTTAATAGTTAAATAATAAATAGTAATTAGTACAATAAGAAATATGACTAGCCAAGTAATAATATTTCCTTCAACAAATATTTAGCAATGGAAAGAAAATAAAGCTCACCTCCATAGACAGCTTTCTTGAAAGTTCTTGAGCAACCTGTATAGAATCTGAACTTTCACGCACTTTCTGTTGATATTCGACTAACAGTCGTTGGAACTCGATATTTCTTGAAATAAGGTTATCCATATCAGCTCTCTGTCATAGGAAAACAGTGAAGATAAAGAGATTGTTGCAAACAAACAGAAATGTGAAAAAGTAAAGACAAAATGTAAACTTGCACACAAGTAAAAAAAATGCTCACATGGTCTTGGAACTCTTTCATAGATCCATGAAGTTTGTCCTGTGCAAATTTTGCTTCTAAACCCATTTTGTCTCGCTCCATTCTTAGTGTCACAAGCTCACTCCTTCTCACATGTAAATAAAAGCAGAAATGAGAATTGAAGTATAAAAGCATAATAAAAGGTTACCTTTCACAATTTTACGAAGATTAGCAGATGGCTATTCTGACATCCAAGTTCAATAACCCCAAATTAACAAGGAAAGTAGACAGGCGACTTCGACCAAGTTCGAGAGAACTCAAAAAACACAATAAATACATTAACAAGGAACCCCAACAAATAAATCCATTATAAGAAGTACATTGAATAGACTAATATGACTATATTCAGCATTAACAACTTGGGAGTTGAAGAGGGAGGGGGATGACAGGGAGGAAGCGGGAGAGGGGGTGTGTGTGTGTGTGTGTGTGTGTGTGTGTGTGTGAGAGAGAGAGAGAGAGAGAGAGAGATGTACCTTAATTTCGCCAACTCTTCTTCAAGACTCTTCACCCGTGCATATGCCTGCTCATTAGCTTTTCTTGAAGCTTCCTGCAGTATGTAGATGTGTATGAATGTGTGAAAACTACTCATACCAGCACTTAACAAATAGTCAATTTAAAAACAACTTAGTCTCACCTCTGAGCTTTCCTGTAGAAGCCTGACAACATTCCTTCGACTTTCTGAGACAGCACAAAAAACATTATAAGCAATGCAAAAGAGAAAACAGAAGGGCCATAATTTCAAACGTGAACATGTATCACACAGGAAGACGTTTCCTGAGAGAAGGAGCATTACAGAGGTACTACATTCTATAATTTGGCTGATCCAAATCCATTTTTAACAAATAGTAAATAAGTAAATACAATTGTACACAAAAGATAAAGGATGTACACAGACTTATTCCGCATTTATGACCATGACAAATGAAACATGCCTGCTTATACCATGCAAATGAAACACATAGGAAATTTAAAGTGCAAATAATAACAATAGATTAAGAGCCTAAGTATCAATAGCAGCTTAAACACCAAGGAAATGGTTAAAAAACAATAGCCAATGACTATTATAAATGGAAGCGAAATAGCACCAGGAATAGCATCCGCTGAGCTAGGAGATGAAGAGTGATGTTTCTGTTCATCCTCATATAACTTTTTGTACAAAGCCACCTGTCAAAATAGATGCAAAACAAATTCAAAACAATTGTCTTCTACATATCTGCCTCTTTGAGATGAAAACATTAACGTAGTATTAATCACATAAGCCCAAAGCTTAGACTGATTAGTATGCTCTCACCGAGCCATGAAGAGACTCTATCATGCGCTCTTGCTCTTCAGCTCTAGCTAATACTGCATCAACTCTAGAGCCAGCTTCGGCCAAATGTTTTTGGAGCTCCTCCTGAAAGTTTACCTGATATAAAAAAGAAACATGATTTTTTATAATTGAGACTGTATATAAAACATGTAAAACTTACATAAGATTTACAGTAAACAAAGAATTTTGACAAAGGTTACCTTCAGCTCTGCTTCTCTGTTCTCGATCTGGTCTGACAACCTACGAACGAGGCTACGTAACTGGGTATTCTGTTCCACTAATCCATTCATATCCTTAAAAGTCACCTGTAAGAATAGAACTCATTAAAACTGCAATTTACTTTCCACCAATACTTAATACTTGTGTGCCATAATTGATTGAGCATACCAGACGCTCAGATATAACCCTTTGAGCATCCGACTCAGCCATTATATCATGAGCAGAAATTATCATGGCAGCCCCATCAAGGTCATTATTGGCAGACCCACATCGAAGCTGTATGTCTCTACATTCTTTTAGGAGCACCGTCACCTGACAAAAATTGAAACCAATTATAGCTTACATCCAGCAATTAACCATAGTCTTCAGATGTAAAATACATCGCATTCGACCATGCCAGCTAACGAAATCAACAGTACATGCAATTAATGAAATAACTTAAAAATTGAAGTAAATGTTGTCATCGGAATATTCAGATGACCACTCCGGAAAACATTGCATCATGTTCACAAAAAGATACTACTAATTAATCATAAATCAGACCAAAGAACAGCTACAACTACAAAGATAACCTGTTTCTGAAGGTCAACAACTTCTTTCTGTGAAACAACAAAATCGCGCTCACGCCTCTTCAAATCCGCCTGAAACGACATGTATGAGCACAAGATATAGACTTATCTCGGTGAAAGAGAGGAGCTAAATAACCAACAAACCTTTAAATCCAGGATTGTTTTCTGTAAACTAGTTTGTTCTGATAAGGAGTGCTGCAATTTTTGGTTAACTGCGGAGTAGGCCTCCATCA
>PHNY01001924.1:10472-23400 GCA_003724115.2 Anethum foeniculum
TACCATAAAAACACAAAAACATATTCACCCCCCCCTCTGTGTGTATTTCATTACCTAACATATCAAATATCAACTATCAACGTAGAAAAAGTAATGAAATTAAAATATTAAACACATATTCTTAATTTTAGAAAATGTATAACAGTCTCAATAATTTGGTATTAATGGGCTTTCATCGAAATTGGTCAGGGTTTTTAAAAAGACTGGGCTATGACCTGATTTTTAAAATGACCGGTTAAGTTTGGATTTTTGTCGGATCAGGTTGATAAAGTCTTTGCATAAAATATAAAAGCCTGTTCAAGGCCTAAGCCTGACTCATTGATCAGGCTTGATCAGATTAGTCGGGACTAAATCTTCATGCCCGAATTTTTTATGTAGATTTATAATGGAATCATCTTAATAATTAAATTACTAAATTACCTCTCAGGCTGATGCTAGGTTATATATAGATTTTATAAATTTGAGTGTATTCAATGTTAAACACATAACATAATTTTGTTTAAACAAAATTAAATCATATATTTTTATTAATATATATATTATATTATATTATAATATATTGTTTGAATAACCTTTTAACAGACATATATACAATAATAATATGTGAGAGAAAATAATATTACATAAATTTTAAAAAGAATAATATGTGTCTCCAATCAATGAATATATTAAATAAATTAATAAGTTTGTGCATATAATATTAAAGGAAAATACAAAAAAGAGAAATATGGGGAAGAGACAAATGGCAAAACCAGGAAAAAAGTAAACATGTAATAAGTTATATAAATGTGCTAGATTTCAACAATTTATAAGAATTTGGATGAGAAAGAAACACTTTTACTATGTTAATCTATAATCCGTGCTATGTACTTATTTCTTTTAATATACCATAATTATTAAAAGTACTATCTAAATTTATAATTATTACTTATTCTATAAAAATAAAAATAATTTTTTCTAAGTTTAGGTAAGTCTGAAAAAATATTAAGATGATAAATTTTACTTAAAAAAATATTTACTAAAATGATAATATGATTAAGAAAAATTTTGAAGTTTAAAACTTTGAAGAATATTAAAATAGAAACTTCAACTTGAAGAGAAAGTTTAAGAGAATACTAATACGGTAATGGTAATATGACTTTAACAGAAATTTTGGGACTTGAAATTTAGGTAATATTAAGATGGTAACTATTAATATGATAATTTGACTTGAAAAGAATTTTTATGAGAATATTAAGATGTTACTTTGATTGAAAGAGGCATTCTAATATTTTCTATAACTTTATGCTTTTAAATAAAATATATAAAAATATTTTTAAAATACTATTAGTATCATAAATATTATCATCTACTAATTATTAGTCAAATTTTTAATATTATGAAATTTAATTATATTTTTTTTCAAGACTAATTCAACTTATGTCAACTTATTATTATTTTGCTTTATAATAAGAAACATCTATAACCATTATCTAACTTTATACAATTATCACTTATTTTAAATTTTAAAATAAAATAAAAAAAAATTTTATTGTTTAAAATTTAGGTAAGTCTGAAAAACTATTAAAATGGTAAGTCTGACTTGAAAAGAAAGTTTATTAGAATGGTAATATGACTTTAAGAGAAATTTTATGACTTGAAATTTTGAACAATATTAAGATGTTAACTTTAACTTGAATAAAAAAGTTCAACTAGAATATTAATATGGTAATGGTAACATGACTTTAATAGAAATTTTGGGACTTGAAACTGGGGACAATATTAAGATGGTAACTAATGATAATTTGACTTGAAGAGAAATTATAAAAGAATATTAAGATGATAATTTGATTTAAGGAGAAAGTTTACGAGAATATAAGGAAAATAAATTTTTCTCTATTTATTAATTCAAAAATTTAAGAAAATTAGAAATAGATCGAGACGATTTGAGAGACGCCACCTCACTATCGTCGTCTTCTTCTTTATATAATCATATTGATTTCTTTGTGATTTTGGGGAGCACAAATAAATTAGTTTCACTCACTTTTAAAATGCTAGTAAAGAGAGTGCAAATTAGTACATTTACCTTAATTTACTTTTCATAAAATTTATTAAATAATGAATTCTTAATTAATAAATATTTTTTTAATATAATTTAATTAAGTTATAAAAACATGACGAAATTATTAATAACTGATAATTATAAGCTAGAGCCTAAATCATATAAATATGATAATTTTTTTATAAATAATCAAAATGATAAATGTCAAATAATTTAATCAATTCGAACTCACAACTAAATTTATGTAAAATATTGTCTTTACTTTCTCTCGATCCATTTATCTCTTTTTAGTTCTTTCAAAAATAGTACTATGTCACTAACCACTTTATTTAGACCCTAATATACTATTTTGCTTTTTAAAACTTTCTAGAGTGAACTAGAATATTATTGTAATTGCAAGGTGTATGTAGAATACTCTAGAATCCTCTTGAATATATTTGTAAAATATTTTAGATGGATATTTGGGTAGGAGTCTCTAGAACCTTTCTTACTTACTGGAAGAATATTTTAACGAGATCTAGAACTTTCTAGAGTAGTATCTATAACCTTCATAGAGTAGTATAAATATAGGAAGTCCCCTCATTTTGAGGATCATTCAAGAAGTTGTAAGCTCTCTCATATATTAAACACTAGTGTTCTTATAAATAAAAGTTCCACCTTTCTCTTAAATACTCTAAGTATTCTTTTTTGACATCACCAAACCATTTGGAAGGCTGACATAATTCTCAAAGGGATACAAGTGTTAAGTGCCAGCGCGGTGTAAACAATGAAGTTTTAAACTCGTGATAGTGGGCTAGTAATGTTGGACATGGGTACTATGTTTATTTTCTCTTTTAATCTTCGCCTGGATTGGGTAGATCAATTTTTCTATATTATCTCTACAACATAAATATTTGTTACTTTATTTGGATTTATAGTTAGTAGGTAGAGAAGAACATAGTATCGAGATATGCATACATATGTAGCTTACTCAAAAAATATCTGATCGCTTACAGGTTAGACCTTCCAATTTTATCAAATCATTTGTATTTATTATTGTACATGATATGATGATTTTGTTTATAATATAAGAGTTTATGTTATGAATTTGTGAGAATTTAGGCGATTTTTTGGTTTAAGATATACTTTCATGTTGGTTTTGGATATAAGGTAGAGAGGTTCATAGTATCGAGATATGCAAACATATGTAGCTTAATCAAAGAATATCTGATCGCTCACAGGTTAGGCCTTCCAATGTTATCAAATCATTTGTATTTATTATTATACCTCATATAATGATTTTGTTTATGATATAAGAGTTAATGTTATGAATTTGTTATAATTTAGGCGAATTTTTGGTTTAGGATATGCGTTCATGTTGGTTTTGTATATGATTATCAAGAATTTTAACTAAGTTTCAATGTTCTTCCTAACACAGATTACTTTTAGGATTTTTCCCCCACATGATAAGGGTAGCGAAATCTGACACTACTCGAAATCCGACACGAACCTAACCCGAAAAATACGAATCAACGTCTAATTTTTGACTTAGGCCATGTTCGTATTGAGTAAAATTTTACTTGAAAAAATTGGGCCATTTTCCGGGTTAACCCGAAATTTAAACACGACCTATTTATCTATACATATTGCATTTTAAATTTTATACACGAGATATATATGTCATTATCCCGTGAGTTGGATTCTTTTAGATCAATGGGCTCTCCTACTACCAGGCCCATTATATACCTTTATAATTCTTGTTCACTTGTAACCTATCTCATTCATTTATTTTATAGCCGCTCACATATCATCTCCCTCACTTCCCCATTGAGTACTTTATATATACAACCCAAACAAACATCTCTTTTTGTATATATCACTTTTCAAATCTCAATAGTCATACAATGAATCTATTTGTCTTATTTATGAGAATATGTCTTACACGGGTTTGAACTGATTCATACATATATGTGTTTATGTCTTAATTATACGGATCTGATAAAATCTAGGAGAAAAGAGAAGATGAAGCAATGAACTGATGAATGTATTACCTTTCATTTTTGTGTGCTGGTCAGGTTCAGCACGATCTAATTTTATTTTGGGTAGAAACTGGTCATTTGAGATGTTTTAACCCATCTTGGGTTGGGTCAGGTTCAGGTTGATCTAAAGATTGGACTAGGTACCCATTGCCGAAAATTGCCACTACTACTACATGATTGCATAAGGTAAATCTTTATTGCTCTTTGAATATCTTTTTACTTACTTATTGTATCTTGTTCACGTGTCATTTCTAATTATATAATATTTACCTAAAAGTATTGTTATCATAATATTTTGATTTTGACACATTTTATGCTAGTTTCTCCTTTCTTATAATTTTTTTTTGTCAGGGTTTCCTTTCTTATAATTAGTTTACCTTTATTGATCATATATTTCATATTTTAATTATGCGTGCTTTGTTTATTTAAAACATTCATGAAAAGATATAATCATATATGTTAGTTGATATTTAAATTAGATTAAATGGATATATAATTTTTTAACTATTTATTGTGTACTATGAATAAATATATTCATTGGAGACCATAAATAGTGGCTTGTTTTATGTTTTTGAGAGGCTAATATAATATCAGAAATGCCGGCTTGTATATATCAATTATCATGCATGAAATCTTGTTTATTTTTATGTTATATATATATATATATATATATATTGTATACAGATTTATCAGCTAAGTTCAATCCTTTTTTATTTTCAAAATGTATGTGATTTTGAATGCTTATAATTTAGTATAACGAGTCATATCACTTAGTAAAGAATGTTGTATGTCATACACGGTTGACAGCGAATGCAACCCACAACAAGCCAATTATAAGATTTCGAGTTCTTAATGTCTGGATCACATTTGTTGAAAAAATGATTCCAGCGTGGAAGGGTAATGAACTCCATATTTTAATTTTGAGAATGTGGGTCATGGAGCGCAAATGGTGCCGGAAACCATAAGCAGATTTGTCTATGAGATTGAGCTTGAATTCATGAATATCATTTATTTTTGTGCAATGTCTATAAAAAAGGTTACATTCATAGCTCGCAGTCCATGACAGGTTCCAGATTCTTCACGGCCCTCCATCCACCATACAAGAAGCCCTTTCTTTGTGAAAAGAGAGGTTTCTTGTACGGTGGATGAGGGGACGAGAAAAATCTGGAACCTGTCATCGATTGAGAGGTTATGAATGTATTTTTTCCTTGATGTTGCACAATAATGAATTGAATTCATGAATTTCTAGCTCCTTCACATACAAAAATCGGCTAATGGTTTCCTACACCCTTTGCGCTGTACGAGCAACGTTCTCAAAATAAAAATATGGAGTATCTTGCCTTCATTCTCTTGCTGGAATATTTTTTCGAACCGATGTGATCCTATATTAGAAACTTAAACTCCTACCATTGGCTTTTTGCGAAATCTATTCATTTTCAACCGTGTAAACTCCACAACTTCTATAAATTTGTTTATGAAATAATATTTAAGTTGTAATCATTTATAAGCATTCAAAATCATATTAATAAGAAAAATTAAAATGGATTAGACCTAGCTGATAAATTTGTATATAATAAAAATATGAAATGTATGATAAGACAAAACAAACATGTGAGAGAAAATTAGTAACCAACATTAAATAGACAAGGTAAACGTGTAAAACTGAAGTATTATGAGAGCACGACATTTAGGCATATAATATATAGGGTTTAGTTTAAATGAGAACCAAATCTTAAAAAAGAAACATATAACAGGTGATAACCATTAGATCAAATAATTCAGATTTTATTTTACAATCATTTCTAGTTAATGACTTTAATATAAGATAATTACAAATCAATCATAAGGACAATATTGTATTCATAAAAAAATTGGATTGAACAAAAGTAAATCAATTACATAACAAATTCAGTTAAACTACACATTAAGCTATATGTACAAATGTATATATTATCTATCAAATACTTTATCATAGTTCAATACTCAAATCTCCTTCATGTTTTTTTTATATATGTAACTCTCTTCATGATGAAAAAAAATAACATTGAAATTTTTATTTAATTGCTAAACAATAAAAAACATTAGAGTTCATTTGCTTTATAATTACTTTATTGTTTGGTTGTTCAGATTTTAAGTAAATGGTAATTGCATTATGCGAATGTTTAGAATGCAAAATAAATCCAACAGGATTATCCATACATGATGAATATCAATTTTAAAACTTGAAAATATGTGTAGTTTTCAATATGCTAATCTCTTTGAATATGCTCAAATGCCTGTGTTATTAAGTATATAAAAATTTACAATCACCATTACTGCTCATTTGCATTATTATGCTAGTGCAAGAAACTAAGAAAATTGTAATAACTATTTTCAGGCCTCTATGGAGTCAACAACTCTGAAAATATGCATTAGTTAAAAATTGAAGAAAAGTATGTGCATGTATATATCATCATTTACCCTTCATAAATTATCCTTCATTAACTAGAGTGATCAGCTCTAGTGGCCATTATTGTCGTAACATACATGTACGAAATCCATCATTAGTGGCTTTTTACCATTATTAAGTCACATCCCTTTTATTTCCCTTCAATCTATCATTTTGGATTGAAATTTTATTTTCACCATCTTTCATTTATCATAAAAGAACACAATTGATGTTAAATCACTTTATAAATCAACTTATGAGACGTAATTCAAACATATAATAAACTCACTTTAATTACTAAGAACAAGCTATCTGCCATCCATTAGAGCTGTCATATTTGTCTCTATAAGATTTGTTTACACAGAAAAATAACACAAAGAAATTATGCAACAGGAAACTTTTCTGCCTCCTTCAGTTTAGATCTTTTACTATTAACTTATGTCAATTTGTATTTCTCCTTCAATCTATCCTTCTTAGAAACAAGCTAATCATGTTCCTACTTGCTGAATCCTTATTTGATAGACTCATTATTCTTTCCTTCTTTTTCTCTCTTCGATCTCTCAAAATAATCCTTTTTCCGTCCTTTTATCACTATTCCTCTCCTTATATAGGTTCTCGGCAGATGAACCAGTGAAAGAAAGTTACCCCATTGAATTATATATCTCTAGCTTCATAATAACTTTGAAAATTGCACGGTGGGTTTTCTCTCTCTATCTCCCTTTGTTTTCTCCCTCTTCTCCTTATTTCTTCCATTTACCTTTTTAATATATGTTTATCTAATAAAACCTCTGTCTATATTGGATATCATATTATGTACACACACCTGCCTCATTTATATAATAAATATTTTTTCCCTCAAATATAAAATTATAAAGTATATTTACTCAAATTCACAAAATGTAAATAACCATATAAATTTGTGTACATAACACGGTACTAATAACATAAAAAGAACCTATAGTGCAACACAATAAATTGACCCCTTATTTTTCATGAAAGCAACAAAAAGAGACCAGTAACTTAACCAACGGATGTCACAGAGCCGGACCAAACGTAAGAAATCGCTGTGGTAAGCACTGATTTAAATGAAAGTTTTGTAAATAATGCCTAAAGCACGCACATAAACAAACATTTAGGCCTAGCTTTAGATTTCCGCCATTCTATAAAATTAGCTCAAATATTAAAAAATGTTATGGATTAGAAAATAAATAAAACTAGTATAATCACTACCACGCGACAACAGAGTATACAAAAGAGCGACACTTTGTCAACATCAAAAGTTATCGTCTAACCAATGTAGAAAGGTTTTAAAAATGCCTCTCTAAAGACTGCGTCCATTTCATCCTTCCCAAATTAATAGTGCAATAAAGAAGCAACAATCAAATTTAGTATATGATATCTGTTGTAGAAAACTTTTGTAGTATTAGTTTTCCCGATTTCGCCCATCCCAAAGATCCCAATAACACGTACATCATTTGATTCTATTTTCTGTTTCTGATATATTTCTTCAACAACAGAATCTATCCCAAATAGATCCTCTTCAAGATGGAAGACCTTTGTAGATACTTGTCGTGCGATGTTCTGAACATTGCTCTGGATTGTTTTGATTCATTCTTGTCTATATTATAATAAACTAAACATTAAAATTTGGTTGGTACGGTACCTGTTGAATTTACTTAATTACCCTAACTTAATTATTCTAATTCCAATTGATATTCAATTCAACTTCTTTTATGATTTTATATTAACTTATTATCTAGTTAAATTTGCGAAACATATTGAGCCATAAGATACACTATACCAAAACGGACGAATTTGAATATCAGTAGGAGATTTCAGTAAAATGTACTCTTTACGTTGTTCATCATCAACTCGCACTAAAAAGTTGATTAGTTGCCATCACCAATAGGCCTTAAGATTAGATAAAAATGATGCATTTTTTGATAATCAGAATGAGCACTGACAGACACAGGACTATGAATAAAAAAATACCATGATTTGTTAATGCGCATTCATTAGAGGAGAGATTTCACGGGTAATTTTTCGAGGATCTGAGTTGAGATTTCATCAGGCAGGTTAACATTCATGAGTACATGCATCTTTATTGACGTGGTTTAGAAGTTCTGTAGGATGTTATATTAGAATGAACTTGTTGACCTAAGCTTTCTCTTCATTGCCAATTAACAAACCAGGCCTATGTTTATTTCTATATGTATATAACTTATAAATGGACATATATAGACATTTACATTTGGAATATCGTATGAATTTTTGATCTCAGCTTCTGCCCACCAAAAAATTATGGAGGAACAATAATTTGCGGAATGTGTTTATCTATACAAAAAGTCAGACTTTAAGGGTTAATGTGTTCATTCAGTTATGTAACGTTACAAAAACACTAAAAATTACATTCTTACCCCTCATCTGAATATCCGATATAAAAATTCCGGTCAATTTGGACAGAAAAAGGGTCAAGGTGTATATCGGACATACTTAAGGGGCGAGGAGGTACTTTTTTTTTAGGGTTGATGTGTACATTTCATGAAATGTGAATGGCTAATATATAATAAACCCATGAATATTTGATCTCAGCTTCTGCCCACCAAAATATTATGGAGGAACAATAATTTGAATATAGTTCAAGCATAAACGGTTATGTTTTCTTTATAAAAATTCATTCATTATTAACAAAACTTGAGAAAATCAGTAAGACCGATTAACTTTTGGAATATGCTTCTCATTTTTAAACTCACTAATTCTTCATTGTTTCACTAACTTTCTACTTCCCAGTCTTTCACTAAAATCAATTTCAAACTTAAAATCAGAATTTGTAGCATATTGCAGCAAGCCAGCAACAAGCACCTAGCCCTTCATCTTAACAGTATCTAAACTAGACTTCAAGCAGATTTCAAAAATCTTGAGTCTGCATTCGTTTGATATATCAAAACAGAGGTTAATATATAAACTTGTAAATAAAAAACAAAAAATCCTAATGAAAACCAGTCTTTGATAAAGTCGCTAACCATCAGAGAACAAAACATTAATACTTGTCAAGTTCCAAAATGTATATAGGTAACAAAGGATAAGACAAAAGCAAAAAAAAAAAAAATTAAAAAACTTGTAAAAGACTAACAAAGCAGTGTATGGAACAAGGGAATAGAATTTTAAACCACACGTACGAAGAAGCTACAATGACATCCTACCAATTCTTTTAACTAAAAATTTGATAAGAGAATTGCACAGGCTAAACTGAACTGCCAGATGACCTTAAACAAATGATTATCTTCTTAATGTCCTGACCAACTTCCGTGGAACTTTAGAGCATAAACCAGCTGCACCAAGTCCACGAGTTTGGGTTGTAGTGAAATCAGTCTTATACTCTTAGGCCATGCTTATTTGAAAGGATTATAATCCCCGGATAAGTACATATTTTTTTCAAGATGTAAAGTATTATAATCTCATGAACTCACATTTTAATCATTGTTTTAGTTCATTTTCATGGGATTATAATACCTTGTGAGAGAAGGGATTATAATCCCATAGAAATGAAACAAAAAGATGATTGCAATACAATTTCATGAGATTATAATAATTCAAATTTAAAAAATCTAATGTAATTCTTCAAGGATTATAATCCCTTAAAAACAAACATGGCCTTAGTATATCGGTATCCAGTGTCATATCAAATGACTACATCTTCACCTTAATTAAAATCTAAACCCCTAATAAATGCAGTACCATTCATACTGCCAAACATAATTGGCGGTGGTGAGATTATAATTACTAATCATCTTTCTATATGATTGGTGATAAGACTTTAGGCATCAGACACACTGAAGTCGATGCCACGCAAACAATTTTTTACGATCTTTACCGCTTCAAAATCATTAGCCTTAGGACAAAATCCATAAACAGACCTTGTTATATCCAATATCACATCTTTAAGATCTTCCAAACATGTTAAATACATTATACCAGAACCGACAACTTTGAAAACCAGGAAGAGATTTCAGTAAAATGTACTCCTTCGAATATTAGTGTAAATTACTTTCCCAGAAATGGGTACAATGATTCACTATTCGACCCAAAAATAGAGTTTCGAGTGAAAATGAGTATTGTACTACATGATCCTGCCAAGTAATCTTAACATTTTAAGCTTTTAGAATATAACAAGAACTAACATTATATAGACATCGCCGCAACTCTTTATCATCTTGTCATACAAACATATTTCATTAAACTTATGACTATATAGTAGCCTTTTATTCAACTAACCCAAGACATCAGAACAGCTCCGGATATATATATATACATATACATATATATATATATATTTATTTATTTATTTATTTATTTATTTATTTATTTAATGATGCAGAAGCTTGATGTAATCAATCTTTTCACATTTCTTAACGACGAAAATGATTAAAACTTGGTATCTACTTATGTATACATAAAGATCAAATTATTTCCATAATTTTGACAACAATTACGTCATAATGTTCTTATCGACTGAAATAATTAGAACTTTGTATCAGCTTATGCATACATGAGGAGCAACTGTTACAAAAATTATGTCTTAATGCATTTTACTGACAAGTTAAATAACAAGTTGCCTTCTTATATTCCTTCAAAAAAAAAGTTGCCTTCTTATATATATCAGATTATAACATATGAGACTATGAGTATTAAATATGTTTATTAACATTCATATTTAGTTTCTAATTAAATAAAGTATTAAAAAGTGTACCATTAATATTCAAATATGAACAAAATTAAATATAAACTTAAAAGCACAAAAAACCATAATTCGCAGGAACTATTCCAATGATATGTAATCTCTATCTTTCAAATTCTTCAAGTATTAACCATAATTAAACTTCCCGCAAAACTTACAAAATAATGAAGTGGTTTTATTCCATCTGTCTTTCACATTCTTCAAGTAATAATTATAACCAGATTCTCCGCAAAACAACTAAAAAAAGGAGGCGGTTCATTCCATCTAAAATTCTTTTCTTCATCCTTCTCGACATTATACGACACCAATTCTTCATACCCCTCTTCAGTCACCAACTCTCCATCTTCATCTTCCGGATATGAACTTTTTTCTATTACTACTTCACTGTTGCTCCTTATTCCCAAGACTTCAATCATAAGTGTTTCAATATAAGGACTAGGCACATCAAAACGAAGGGATATCTTTTTCTCCCAACAAACCTAGGTTGTGGCAGCCTCTTTCAATAACCAGATATTCAAACCGTTCAAGCACGTTCTCACAAAAATAGCAATTGATTCACCAAATACATGAACTGATTTAATAAGGCGTGGAAAACTCTCAATTTCTGGGAATGAAATTACTCTTACTGTATCTGTTGGAACCAATTTTCTTCACGTATGATCTTCGGTCGGACCTGCAAGGAGAAGAATGCGAGGGTTTGTCCCCCGATTCACCTCCGTTGTGTGAATCAGTAATTGGTCTTCGTAGGTTAGATATGAACGTATAAGTGCTTGTTCACCATGTAATTATGTGTGTGAGATTGTGTCTATGAATAGCAAACCTGGACCAATACTTATAGTTATTCTTCATCCTTCGGTGTTGGTTGAGAGATTCCAGGGTAGTGGACCTCCTGGCCACGTTCACATTATTCTCTTTCATAAGCTTCGGGCAGTTAGGGCTGATCAGATTGCACCGTTTACTTGGGCCACTTTCAGATTGAGTCATCAGCTTTGTAGACAAATGGGCTTTGCTATACGGGCCTCCAACATGTCCCCGGGCTTCGTTCGAAAGTTTTTTGGACGTAGCGCATCACTTCCGCCCGTCTTTAGGATCTTCTAAATCTTCGGGTTGGTTCGGCTTCTCGTGGACAGAAAGTCAAGCAGAAAGGCAATGGAAGTTCCCGAAGACCGCTGTTTCGTGATTGACTATGATGAAGCAACCAGGAGGGTTCATGACGAGGGGGTCAAGAACCCGGTTACCTGAGAGAAAGGGCCGAATGAACTGCCTGAGGTCTACTCAGGTTCAGACTTTATATTAATCTGATTAGTTTATAATTTATAACTTGCCTTCAGGCTTTTACAAGAATTTTGCTTCATTCTATTTCGGCTTATCTTGCCTTAGCATAATTTTTATGCCTCTTTGGTGTCATAATTGCCTTGTCTTTTAACTTGTCTTGGTCCAGCCTGTTTCATGCTTTCTTTGGCCAATTATAATATATCTTCGGTATTGATTTTAACCGTAACATAATATGTCCGACTTATGCATCTTTGGTCTATTACTTTTTATTTAGAGTACCCCACATGCACCTTCGGCTTTTATCTCGCTTTGCACATTTTATATACGTCTTCGGCCTTTGATTTAGCCTTAGCATATTTTATGCGTGTCTTCAAAAATATTCAAGATTGTCACTTCTGTCCCCGAGTTTTTTAGGGGACTAGCAGTCC
>PHNY01001957.1:15269-31565 GCA_003724115.2 Anethum foeniculum
AAGCTTCATAGGAATAAAAGTACAGTAAGATAACTTTTATCTGGTATATATAAAATCTTCGTATCTTGTAATGTACTTGAAATTTTTTGACGGCCATCCTTTCATATGTTTGTCCACACTGGGAGCCGCACTTGCAATTCCATAATCTTTATTGCAGTCAGCACAACAATAGAAGATATTCATATGTTCTGTGCAGGTATGTCCAGTTTGCGCAAGAAGGGTGGGAGCAGAATTGGTTGGCCACATCACAATGCAGCATGGAAGTCTTCTAAAAATATCCTTTTTCTAAAGTTGTTTTGTGTCTTTTTTTGATATTGTAGTTTGATGCATAATATTTCAGTGTTCTTTTTAATTTGAATGCTTAATAGATTAAAAAAGATCTAATAATATATTTCATCGTATAAGTTCTGTTTTACAATATAAATCATCGGCGTAGTCAATTATCTTCCATATTCTTGGACTCCCTCTTGTGGATATTAAAGTTACAAAGCTCATGGTATCTGCGTTTGTATTCTCTTTATTTGGTCAAACAAAGTTGCCTTCATAAACTTGTGAGTGGAATTTGTTTATGTCAAATCTTGGTAAACAGTTTAAAAGGCATTTGCGAACAGTTTTATCTTCCTTAAAGTGATCCTAATGCAGTACTTTTTCTATGAAACTGCTGTAATTTTGTTGTTACCTGTCTTCTTTGGACATATAATCTTTAATCTTTTTGTGCACTTGTGTCGGACATTGGTTGTAGTAAATTGTCAATTTATTTTATTGTAGACAATTAGTAGAAGGGATACCTGGGAATCATCTAGTTCAAACAATGCTTCTACATTGTATGTTCTCTACCATTATACTGATATTATATAACTTGAATGTGTTCTTCATTAAGTTAAGTAAAATAGCTTCAGAATTTTAAAGAGATTTTATACAGAGAAGTTACTTCAGATTTCTTTGTGAAATTTTTTTCATTTTCCTTGACTAAAGATAACGTGCAGCGCAAGAGACGATATCGCAGAGGTGGATCAAATTCAACACTCTCTATTTTGAGGAGAGAGTTACGGGACGGAAATCTGCAATCACTTCTTGGGGGTTCTTCAAACTTGGCTTCGTCCACCAACACAGAAACGGACTCTTTGTTGTCTTCATTTATATGTAACCCATCTCCAGTTGTAAGTGATGAACCTATAACTGTCCAACCTCATTCTTCAGATGAAATTTGCTCTTTAGAGGATGACTCCACTTTAAGCTCTGCTGAAAGGTACGAGCACTAGACCACTTACTAACCCCCATATTTAGTATTTTGTTGTCTTCTAAATTGTAAATTATATTTCTTCAAAGGCACATGGGGAAACTCATTTTCAAAAGAAATCCTACTGCTGTTGTGTCATAGAGAATTCAAGTTGGTGGAACATACCCCGTTAGTCATCGCTTCTTTTCGTGAATAGCATGGCCTTGTGGGGTGACGGGGGGAGTTTTTTTTTTTGTACTTCTCCTATGACCTATATAATTTGTGTGATGAGGGGGTATGGGTAAATATACTTGTATGGATTCACACAGAAACATGTGAGCAACATTACTTGCACGCTTATATAGTTTATATATACTTGTGGTAAACTAGCAAGCCAAACTATTGATTTCTTGATCAGGCATTGTTATTGATATTATATGCATTATTTGTAAAATCTCAGTATCTTTGTTGCTCTCTTGATTAAAACTGTGAAGTGGTGGGTGCTTTTTTAAAAGATTCAGGTAGAAATATTTTTTATATATTTTTAGGGCACCTATTGGGGTGTTTTTAGAGTAGTGCTTTTATTTTTGCTAATTAATTACACACGCACACACCAGGAGTCGAACTTTTGACCTCCCGCAAGGGAGACAAGAGCTCAACCACTGCACCAACACTTTGTTGGCAGAGTAGTGCATGTTGCCTTATAGACAAAGAAAGGAATTAGGTTTGCGTCAAAAACTGAAGTAAAATGCGTATTATTAACTGCTTACTTCCAGTATCTTGTTATCTTTATGAATTTCTTGTAGTAGTTGGAGCACTTAAAGGCAATGTCATGTAATCTAGTCAATTGTTTAGTGTCTGCACATCTTTATTGCAATTTGCGGAAAGGTGGAAAGCTTTGTGTCATATAGTTGCCATAAATGACTGGCAATTTGCCCATCATCTTGCTTTGCTTTCCCTAAAAGTCAAAATATACAATCACCAAATTACCCATTCCAGACCTGAGAGAGTGGTGGAAAACATAATTGACCAGGCCTAAATGCAGACCTTTGTTATTTTGCAAGAGGGGAAAAGAGTAAATTGCTCTGTTAGACTGTACTTTGGGAATATCATGTGAATCAGGTATTTTAAAACCAACAATATATGTTCCCCTAACCAGGTTACTGCCTTGTGTTATGGAGATTGAACATAAGGAGAAACCTGGGGCTTTCTCTACCATATATCTTGATAAATTTCAAATTTCTATATTCTTATACTTAATACTGTGCCTTACTAACTTTAAGGCTCTGTTTTTATTTGTCAACTGTCAAAAAGATTATAAGCACCACAGTAGTGCCAGTAGCACGCATATTTAAGGCCAAATTATTCCTTTGCAGTATTTAAAAGAAAAAAAGATTCTTTGCGATAGATGTCTAAGATTTATATATGACTTGGTGCTACTTTCATTCTTCTATAAGTAATCAGTGTGTTCTACATGTGTTCGTTATGGTGCTCTAGGTTTTAGAATTCTAGTGTATGTGTTAATATGTAAAAGATGCTGTTAAAGCCTTCTCTGTAGCACATATAGGACATCTTGGACGTCTTGGTTGTTGGCCATTGTTGTTCCTTGTCCCTTTCTTCTACGAAATCAGTAAGTTCTTTTATAAAAAAATGTGACATCTTTAGTTTTACAATATATGGTTTCTGTATTAGTGCCTTTCCTAAAAACATAGCTGGAATTATGCAGTGATGCGTATTCTGTATTGGCACTAGTTTAGCTGATCAGTTAACTGTAATAGGAATATCATTTTACTCGTATATAGCAAACTAAAGGAAAAAGCAGGATTAAGTTGTGAACACAGGTTAAAAAATATGTTAATGTTGCTGGGGTTGGAAAATCGTTCTGTTGTGGTAACAATAGAACTTATCCTGAGATTACGAACTCTTTGTTTTAGGATGAAGGATCCTTACACTCCAAAGTTGTGAACTGGATGATTAAGTTGAATATATGTAGCTAGCACACTTTTCTTGTGAGACGGTAGAAGCAAACAAATAGGGTCTTTATTCAGGATCACAATTTTTTTGAACGTCATGCTCTTCTCTTTGATTCTTATTGGGTAGTCTTCTGTTTAGAGGAGTATTGTTTTTCGCGTCCTAGTCGAATTAGAATATAAAGTTTATTACTCAAATATCTAAGTAATGTCATTCTTATATGTTTACTTACTTTTTTGGTCAAAAGTCGTTCTTTTATGTATGAATATCTATTAACTCGCTGTTCATGATAACAGGACTGTCCACAAGTCTCCTCTGTCCGACAAGGATCAAGAAGAGAAAGCTAGGAAATGCGAGTTTGTCCAGGGGCTGATGATGTCGACTATTTTCGGTGATGACTTATAAGTTATGCAAGATGTTATAGCCTCTCTACTGATATATATGCCTAAGCATTGAATTGTAGTTTGCAAAGTGGAGGGAGATGTGCAGCGTATAATCAGTAGAAGTAGCTAGGAGAGAGGAACTCTGTTCTCGGAGATTGTGGTAATCAGTAAATGTTATATGCATAATAAAATTAGTATGAACTTGGAATGCTTGAAATGTAATTATAAAGCCACGATCAGTATCTCAATAAGTTTAACCAGTTCATCTAGTTATAATTATGCATGTCTATATTGATTTCACTTTATGATATAGTCATATAGAATAACATGGCAGTGGTAGTTGGAGTTACTTGTTGATTTTATAAATTCCAATATGTAACATCACAGAGTTGGGTCAGTAATCGGTGCCGGAACCATTTGCTAGTGGGTAGATTAAATTTTAGAACGCTGGAAATGTGAAAAAGAAAAAACAAAAAAATCAATGGTTGATTTAAATGAAGCCGTGCGAGTGGGTGGTTTAAAATAGACTATCGATATAGCACGGATTCGTATATTAAGTGGTCGTGGAAAGAATTACAGAAATTAAATTAATACCCACATATAAAACAAAATAGGGATTATTGAGCCGTTACTGATATCCAGGGAAAATTATCACAGAAAAATTTATACTTTTTCAATTTTAAATAATTAAAATTTATTTTATATGCTGCAATATATATTATATACCTAATTTTTTTTAATTATAGAATATATACTAAATTTATATATGTTAATACTTTAACGTCAAAAAATTATTTACAAATTTAATAATATTATTTCTTTCGATAACCTTGTTCCAAGATACGAAGATCACAATGATCAATTAAAGATAATAAATATGATTATAAACAATTTAAATGCTATTATACAAGGAAATTTTTCATAATTTTGTATCAAAAAATATTTACATACACGTAAAAATATGTATTTAGTCAAAAATATCATTTTATGCGAAATTCGGGACCGATATTAACACTACAAATTTGTGAAAAATTATTAGTTATGACAATAGAGGGGTTATAAAATTTTAATATTGATCCTTGAGAATGAATATTTTTATAAATTTAGAGAGGTTATTATTTTAAAGGGTATTAATTTTGAGAGGTTCTAATGTAGTATGTGTTGATCAATAACATATTTTATACACATGTCCCAAATTTTTTGTTTGTTTGGTTTTATATACTCAAATTAATAAAATTTTGACCAAATATTACATATATAATATAAATAAATATTATATTATTAGAAAATATATTTAATCTATTTTAATATGTATTTCAAATTTTATAAATTATAAAAAAACAGTACGTAGATGTTAGTAAAAATGCAGCCTCTTTGATTAACAGAAATCAAAAAAACCCCAGAATTGGGACCAGAGAGTGATCCATAATTCAAAAGATAGAACAATTATATAGAAAGCAGGCAATATACTTTACTTTTCTTAATAGAGTAACATCATTAAACATTTACACTTAAAAATAACAGATTTGACTGTAGAGTTCAATAATTTCAGCAATGCAGATCAATTCGATCTAACAAAAAGAATTAAAAATAACATAGTACTGTATAACGAACATACACATCAATACTATAGAAGCTTCTGTGGATTTTCACAACATATTTATACTGTGGGAATCAATAGGCACCAGGATTTGCTAGAAGGTAAGCCTCAATTGCTTTGAATACCATCCCTGATTGTTCAGTGGCTTCCTTAACATTTTCTACTGGAATCACGGCGTCTCCAACCGGGGTATAAACAGTCGTGTTCTTAAAAATGCACCCTCCCTCAGTCGGCACCACTGTGAATTTGCTGGCTATGGACTCAATTATCCCCATTAGTAGATCACCTTCAATTATGCTGTAGCTGTATCTCAATCCTTCCCTGTCTATTTCATCAATCCTTTGCTTTACGACAGTGAATTGGCTCACTACAAAAATTTCAACGATATTTCAGTGCCAAATTGAATCAAAAATAAATTTCATCAAGTTTTTTGCAGATTGATAATTTAGAAAAAACTCAAAACTGAAATAATGTTTACCTTCTCCGAGAGTGATTTTCTTGATCGTCCCAACTCCACCATCTCCGGAAACGATTTCGAGACTCTTAATAGCCTGTGGCAAAATCTTAGGAATGATGTTATCCATGTCAAGGAGAAAACCCTTATACATTGTTTGTGCTGGTACTGAGGATTGGACCTCAACATCAGTGGTAATGGCACCCATGGACTATGATTAGTTACAGAGGTATACAAGTGAAAGATTACACACACTTGTGCTATTGTAGCTAATATTATTTTGGCGTGAAAAAATGAATGAAGTAGGGGTAGTATTTATACTGTGAGAGAATAGGTTCTTTTATTTGAATATAATGGCAATTCTGCACGAGTCCAAATACACCACTTTTATAAAATTATTATTACGCTGAAATAACATATTAATGGCACATCAGAGTAGAACATGCAGCAGTCCAACCAGTATTACTTGGATGCATTTTGTCGCGTTAGAACTTAAGACTGAATGCTAAAGAAAGAGGGATTAAACAAAGCATAAGTGATCAGAATATTTGTTCAGGTATGCATTAATTAATAATAATTAATATTAGTACAAGCTTTCATTTGTCTGTAGTCGGTCAAATCAAAACAAACAAATATATTCCATGTTGATACACAATTTACGATGAAACATGCTCAAACCTCCACCAGATTAGACAATTAATAAACCTTCACCAGATTAGGCAACTACGATAAAACAAAGTGAATTCTCTGAACTAATAAAACTTCAAGCATGCACCACAAATAGAAATAAGATCCGCAATTCATAAATAATTTAATAAGTATTTTGAAAAATTATGACACACATTCAGGGCAAGTTTATTAAAAAATGTACATTTTAAATAAAGTGCACTTTCGCACTAGGACTATTTTTCGAATTGGTCCTCTATTATTTATCTTGATATTTTGCACCTAAAATATTAAATATCACTTCGTTTTGCATTCCTTGAACCGTTTTTCGTCTATTAGAATGAATACTGCTCGTTATGTGCTTCGATTTGGTTACTAAAACTTAAAATTGGGAGCTCAATAGCATCTTCAAAAGTAGTTTTGATTTGGACGGAAAACGGTGCAGATGGTTCGAAACGAAGCGACAATTAATATTTTAGGTACAAAGTATCAAGATAAATAATACTCCCTCAGTTCTAATGAATTGTTTACATTTGAAATAGAGTGTTCGGCACACATTTTAAGGTGTATATAAAATATAATTTCAAATCTTTTTTTTTAATTTTTTTTGAATAAAAATTTAAACACTAAATTTTTATTCAAAAAAAATTAAAAAAAACGTTTTGGAACTATACTTTATATGCACCTTAAAATGCTTGTCGAACCCTCTATTTCAAATGTTAACAATTCACTGGAATGGAAGGAGTACAATTTTTCTTGATACTTTGTACCTAAAATATTAATTGTCGCTTCGTTTTGAACCATCTGCACCGTTTTCCGTTCAAATCAAAATTACTTTTGAAGATGTTCTTGAGCTCCTTAAAATTCTTAAAAGTTTGCTGTTTTTTTTCTCTGTGCTACGATAGAAGGAGTCCAAGACACATATATATTCCTTCTCGTACCATTTTTATTTTTCGTGTGCAATGATGAAAGTAACAGTAGGCACATTTATATTCATTTTATTTACCTTTATTGGTTTTGGTAATAGGATAGTTTCTTAATCCTTTCTTATCTTTTCTTTTTTTCACTAAATTGGTTGAGGATTATAAATTACTTTCTTGGTTATAATTTGGATATAGATTTGGATTCAATTTTAATATTGATTTTGGTATTAGATTTGAATACAGTTTGCTGGTTAGATTTTATACGGTTTGGACTCAATTCTCGTTTTAGATTACATTTGGATTTCGAGTTGATTTCAATTGGTCATTGTGTTTGATTTTATATTTAGATACAATTTGTGAATTTTTACTCAGTTTTTGTTTTAGTATTGATATTTTTTAATGGTTGCATATACTTTTGAAGTTGTCATTTTAGTTGGTTATTAGATTATTAGAATGGATTATATGGATTGTTCTTCTTCTCAATTATCGATTGATTTTCTTTGTTTGAAATGATTTCGGTTCAAATATAGTTAGATTGCAGCTTTGTTTTTGTTTACTCTTTGATAACATAGATATTATTTTTTCTTTTATTTTGCGTTTGTGCGTAACTTCGGATTCATTTGAACTAGTGACTCCGATTTACATTTGAATGCTCTTGATTTTGGTCTTATAATTTTGAAATCATTGAAATACATGGCTCTCGCTTTGTTATTCGGTAAACTTTCGAGTTTCTATTGTAAATTTAATAGGATATTAACATATATAATAATATTGTTATTATTAATTATTATTATTGCATTGTTTCATTATTATAAAATCTCTGTGTTACGATAATTTTCTTTATTACTGTTTAAGGCTATATAAATATGTGTTTAAGGCTATATAAACATGTTTTCATTTGTAATGGAGAACAAGTTGTATTATAATAAAATTCTTTATTTTATCTTTTTTTCATCTACTTTATCAATATAAAATCAGATTAATTAAAAAGAATAAAAATTCCTGAGCTATTTGACGACCGGAATTAATCATTAAAATATTATTTTGTAAGCACAACCAAATAAATACATGTGCTAGGAAGTTATGTAAGTAATGATGAACAAGTTGTATTATAATAAAATCCTTTATTTTATCTTTTTTCCATCTACTTTATCAATATAAAATCAGATTAACTAAAAAGAATAAAAATTCCTGAGCTATTTGAAGACCCTAATTAATCATTAAAATATTATTTTGTAAGCAAAACGGAATAAATACATGTGCTGTGAAGTCAATACATAACTTCAGACTGATTACAATACTTCAGAAACATTATTTGTTTCAAAAACATCACATATATATAGCACACTGGAAATCAAACGATAGAAACCTTGTACTTGTCACACGTACACAAATTATTCTCATGCTTAGGCATCTTTGGCTTTGCACACCATAATTATAATTATAATTAAAATTATAATTAGTTCGCAATAAGATAGGCCTCGACAGCCTTGAAAATGGCGTGGTTTTGGTCAATAGCAAACTTGATGTTCTCTTCTGGGACGACAGCATCGCCTTTGGTGTTGAAAATTATGGTACTCTTGATGGTGCAACCTCCATCGGCATTAGGGACAGCTGTGAAATGATTGTTGATGGATTCAACAAATCCCAGAAGAATGTCTCCGTCGATTATGCTGTAAGAGTATGTGAACGACTCTTTGTCAATCGCATCAACCTTCTGCTTCATGGTCTTGAAAGGACTCGCTGCATTTACATGTACACATTAGCCCATAAGATTAACAAATGTCACTTTATGATCATCATTAAAAAGATTGTTGGGTGATGTTAACCCAAATACCATATTGAATAAATAATAGAATATTATCCGGTATATGGAGCAGCCAATAAACTTCATTAGTATGATGACTTTTGGGATATGTTTTGTAATTGAAATTTGAAATGAATAATAAGAGCTTGACTATGAATGAGAAATACTAACCATCTCCAAGATGAACAAGCTTGACGGTTCCAACTCCACCGGCGCCCTCAAGAGTTTCGGAACTCTTGATAGCACCAGGGAGAACCTGAGGAAGAAGGGTATCAATGTCGAGACATAAGCCCTTGAACAATTTCTCTGCAGAGACGGAAGAAGTAGCTTCGACTTCACTCTTTTGAATACCCATTATATGTTTGTAGAAACTAACGAGAAAAAATAAATCAGAACAGAGGAAGAAAAACAGGGTTCAATATATGTGTTTTGAGATTGGTACGAGTAAATAAGAGAGCTTCGAGCTGCTATTTATAGCGACTGATCTTATTTAGTCGTAAATATATCAATATACTGAAAATTCTGACATTTGACCAGGTTAACACAAGTCATTACTTTCGGCATTAGTACATAAACCATCATCCAGAAGGAAAATGACAGATAATTTGGATAGATCTATTTTTTAGGAGAGAAGTTTTGATTGCAGAACAAGATGAACCGTTGACAGTGATACCTTTGGTTGGCTTGGTCAAATTGAGTGCGATATAAATCGTACATTTTTAACTACTATATTAATTTTGGGTCCGGGTCCTAACAACCGCATGTGAGAGACCGTTTATTCAACATAGTGTACTAATATATTGCACTAGGGCGTCGGGTCTATATTTTAAGGGTCCAGATTCAAGTATTTATCTCCATTCGCCAAAAAATGACAGCAGACTTATATATATAATTACATCGAGACACTTGAAATACAGAATCATTAGCAATTTGTTAGATAAGACTTTCAGACGGGTGTCAAGGATTAAGATCCTATTAATTTAGCAATCTCAAACTCTAACTTCATATTATAGGTTTATTGACTTGAATTTCGTTTAGATTTGAATTTAGCTAGACTGTAATTTTGATTCGTTAAAAATAGATTTCGTTGAATATATTTGGATTAATTTAACTCGAACTTGACTCTGTGAAAATAAAATAATTAATGAGAAGTACGTATAAAGATGCTGAGTTGGTAAATTATTGGATTGGATATAAATTTTTTCTTCGTTAATGATGTCTTTGAGCGAGTCTATCAAGCCAAATGGTGACGAGCTACCTACAACCATGATTCGGCGCCCTTTTGAACTCAATATAGTTTATATATGAATCATGCCCAGCTAGCGTCGTGCGGTTGTGGGGGTAAAAGAAAATAATGTTATGACATTACATCAACCTAACTAAATATATTTTTTCTTCCCAAGATTTTATTTATCAATACTACTGTATGAATAAGACGACATTGTTAGGTTCGGGATATGCTACTATATTACCATCTTATTTTAAAATTTATGTTGGTCTAAAGTGTAGAACGGACTTTATAAAGAAATAAATGGTTGTCTAGGGTGGCAGATGATATAAAATAAAATTTGTGATCATACTTCAATATTTTATATTTATATATACTTTTCGTTTCAATAATTTGTTAACATTTTTTTAATGTTTTATTTCATTGCTAATATCTTTTAAAATAACATATTTTTCTTTATGACTTGCGGTGAATTTTTTTAATTTATCCACTTTTTTAATGTTTATTATAAACTGAGACGGACGAAGTATATAACTTACTTACGAAGAATCTCATTTTTATTATAAATATTTTATGACACAAAATTGATTTAGACATATACTCCTTTTAGCGGACGGTTTTAATGCAAAGCTGGGGACACGCGACACCATCTCATGATACATACTACTAGACCTGACAAAATGGGTCTGGATCCGAAGAACCGAACCGAAATTTATGGAACCGAGATCCGATCCGAGACCCGAATTATATAATCCGATAATGATCCGAAAACCAATTTAAACCGATCCGAAAATTACCCAAACCGAAAATTTAACCGAAAATGATCCGAAATACTATATCCGATTATAACTTTGGAACCGATCAAAACCGAATAATATATTATCTGAACCGATTATGACCCGAAATATGCAATCCGATATAAATCTGAATTAGAAAATTGATAAAATTGTGTTTAGTTTAGTTGTTATAGTTTAACTGGTCATAACTTATTGTTAATATAAATTAGTTGTTACGAAAATTCCCTATTTATAAGAAAAATTCATACTTCAAATAATTTTATGTTTATGATAACATATTTATTTAATCGTATTTTTTTGAAAAAGTACATTATATTATATTAAAAATACTACATTTAATAAAAAGATATATTTTAAAAGTCTCACAAATTGAAAAAATGAATATACTATGATCCGAAAATATCCGAACCGAATTTAATCCGAACCGAATTTTGACCGATCTTAATCCGAATTTTATCCGATTTTAATCCGAATTGGACCCGAACCGAATCACATCCGATCCGATCCGATCCGATCCGAATGGTCTTTATATATTTCATAATCCGAAAGTGGATCCGATCTAAAATGGGTCCGATCCGAAACCGAACCGATTATCCGAATTGCCTGGTCTACGTAGTACATACCGGGAGCTGAGTCTTCCGAATATTGCGGTGACTCTTTAAAACTTTGATGTGCTGAGTATGACATGTTTCTTTAATCAAACAACCCTTGTATGAATTTATATCCATTGACTGGTCCCAAAAAATATAATATCTGTTGACTTATATAATGACTTACTATTACCTTGTGTTCAGGAGGATAAAATGGAATGGGAAGAAAATAGGAAGAAAATAAAACAAAATTTGTATTATTTTTTAAAAAGATTCAAGAAAGAATTTATAATTTCTTTTACTCTAAAAGAATACATATATAATATTTTTATGCAAAATTTTATTTGCAGAATATAAGTGATCTTTGGGTTCCAATAAAGGCGGCACAACAATTCTTCACATATATATATATATATATATATATATATATATGTAATTCGATGTGCTCGAACTCGAATTTGTATGCTTGTAATTATTGTTTAAACTCGAAGTCATATGTTTGTAATTAGTGTTTATACTCGAATTATCAGATAAATTGATTGGTTTATTTTAGATTTCTAGTTGTAATTTCTAGAAATTTTTAATTTATTGTTGAGACCGGAAAGCTTTGTTTTCAGCAAAATGCTATTTGCTGCATTACTAATCGTACTGTAAGAATAATATCGTATTGTGAGTTCCATACTGCGATATTATATTATAGTTTGGTTGAATTTTTATAAAAAAATATTATGAAAAATTTTTATTTGCAGAATATAATTTTCATCAATTATATATTTCTAAAGGCGGCACTACAATCCTTCACATATATATATGTAATTTGATGTGCTCGAACTCGAATTTGTATGCTTGTAATTACTGTTTAAACTCGAAGTCATATGTTTGTAATTAGTGTTTATACTTGAATTATCAGATAAATTGATTGGTTTATTTTAGATTTCTAGTTATAATTTCTAGAAATTTTTAATTTATTGTTGAAACCGGAAAGCTTTGTTTTCAGCAAAATGCTATTTGCTGCATTACTAATCGTACTGTAAGAATAATACCGTATTGTGAGTTCCATACTGCGATATTATATTATAGTTTGGTTAAATTTTTATAAAAAAATATTATGAAAAATCGTATATTACAAGCTCCTCACATACGGTTGCCAGAAATGAGGGCAGTGAAAGCAGTCCAGGAATAAGAAATGGCCAGATGCATCCAATGCTGAGCCCGTTTCACTTTTTTTTAATAAAGTTTTTTCCAGTTTTGTGGGCCATGTAACACATTTAATTTACTAACTTTATTTGGGTAAAATTTGGTAGTATAAGTTAACGTTATTTATTTGATTTACTAATAAAATGATTTGATCTTTTAATATTGAATTCTAAAATAATTTTATAATAATAAAAAAAGTGATTAAAATTTTAAAATTTTAATTAAAATAAAAATCTGTAAATAAAATGCACCATATTATTTAAAAACATTAAATAAAAAACATCACACGAGAAAATCTGAAATTTAAAAATTTCAATAAAAAAATTAATGATTATTATGGAACTGTGAGATATGCTCAACCAAGTCATTTTGTAGCTGACGATGTATCCTTTTATCACGCATCTGCATACTGTTTTGAATATATGTTTCATACGAGATAAAAGGTTCTACACCTAAGTTTGGTTCCGGTAAGCCATTTGTTGCATCATCATAGGTTGGTAATGGACCAAATTGAGTGGCATATGTGTCCCTCTCGTATTCAACAACCATATTATGTATTATGATGCATGCTCTCATGATTCTCCCAAGATCTGCTCTGTCCCAAAAGCGTGCCGCACCACGTACAATTGCGAAACGGGACTGTAACACACCAAACGCTCGTTCAACATCTTTTCGTTGGCTTTTTTAATACTTTGTAAATAATTTTCTTTTCTCACTTTGTGGACGTGGTATCGTTTTAACGAATGTTGACCATTCAGGATATATTCCATCGGTTAAGTAATATCCCATATTATAATTGTTTCCATTGATAGTAAAATTTACCTCTGGAGCACGACCTTGTAGCACATCATCGAATACAGGTGATCGATCTAAAACATTTAAGTCATTATTTGATCCAGCAACTCCAACAAATGCATGTCATATCCATAGATCAGATGAAGCAACCGCTTCCAATATAATTGTTGCAACTCCTTTCTGACCACTCATGAACATTCCCTTCCATGCTTTTGGACAATTTTTCCATTGCCAGTTCATGTAGTCAATACTTCCCATCATACCAGGAAATCCACGAGCCTCACCCATCTGTAATAGGCATTGCACGTCATTGGAGTTCGGATTTCGTAAGTATTCACTCTCAAATATCGTGATTACATTGGAGACAAATTTTTTCAAGTATTCAACCGCGGTACTCTCTCCAATATGAACGTAGTCATCAACAACGTCAGCAGATACACCGTATGACAACATACGCATAGCCGCAGTGCATTTCTGTAAAGGTGATACCTTTTCTTTTAACTGAATCAATTCTCTATTGAAAGTATGGACCAAAATTTGAAATAGCATCCACAATACGAAGAAAGACATGTCTTCCCATACGGAATTTTCGTCGAAATATATTTTCTGGATATACTGGATTCGGTGAAAAATAATCATTCACTATACGTTGATGGCCTGCTTCACGATCTCTGTAAATACATTTTTGAGGCGTGGATGTTGAACTCAGTCCATATATTTTATGAAAGAGCTCGACTCGACGATTCTTTTAAGTGTCATTGATAAACTCTTCAATAAATTCTTCAGTGAATTCTTTAGTGAAATTTTCTGATGTAGGTGTTTGATTCATGTTGATGTGAATTAAAAGAACTAATACATCTAGTTTATTTAGAAGATAAAACAAATATATTCTAACGGCTAGTTTACAAACAAATAAAAGCAAATACTAGCTTCCAACGGCTAGTTTACAAACAAATAAAAGCAAATACTAGCTTCCAACGGCTAGTTTACAAACAAATAAAAACAAACAAGAAAAGACAAACTCTTGTTTCATGCCATAATTTTCTCAAGAAATTTTGCATGAGACTTCCGTTGAGTGTCATTCATTTTACTAGTATCCGCCATAATGATTTGTAAATCCATCTCAGATTGTTTCGCCTCAAACTCCCTTAGCCAAATTTCATTTAATTTATCCATTATGTCCATTCTTCTTTCGTCATTAGCTTGTAAAGATTCCCATTCATCAACTTCTGCACCTGTGGCCTTCCCCTTTCCCTTCCTTTTAGTTGCAGCTTTTGTACCTTTAGGACGAACCGGTTCAAATTCTTCAGATGTTGGTGTATCATTATTTCCTTCTGAAGAGTAAGCTCCAGAGCTACAGAATTTAGTTCTTTTAGAACTTGCACTAGTTGGGGGCCCTCTCCACTTGGGATGTCTACGAAGCTCACGTCAATGAAGCTCAAAGTTAGACTTCTTCTTGCACTTAGTTAAATGATCTTCGTGAGCTTTCTCAATTATGTTGTCCAAGTTTGAACCACTCCCGATTTTTCGCTGAGCCTCATCATAACACGCACCAAATTTCTGAACACCTTCATTTATTCTTTGCCACCTTTTTTTCATTGCCACAACTCCTCTTTTAATGATACCAGAATTATCTTCTTCACAATATTGATGAATTCGGTTCCAAAATGCTTCTGCTTTATGATCAGTACCGATTAGTGGATCAATTGACACATTCAACCATGCACTTATTAAGAATTTATCTTCAACCCACTTCCACTGACCAGTAATTTCTCGTAAATCGTCGGTTTCTTCGCAATCTTCATTTAGATCAATAATGTTTTCGTGTCCAAAAGCTGGCACTTGCGATTCCGGAGAATTTTGGATATTGATTGGTATTTTTTGGGTTCCAAATTGTGAATTTGGAAATGGAGGAAATGGAAATTGATATGAAGAATTTGGAGGATACGTAAATGGAAATTGAGAATTTTGAGATTGTGAAAATTGATATTGAGAATTCGAAATTTGAGAAGTAAAATTAAAATTTGGTGAATTTGAATTTGGATATGGATATGGAAATTGAGGGTTTGGATTTTGAGAATTTGAAGATGAGGGATTATTTGGATTCATTTTTTGGTAGAGGAAAAATGTTGAAAATATTTTTAAGAAATGAAGATATGAACAATAAGGTGTGAAACTTGTATTTATAAGAATAAAATGTTACCGTTTTTTATATGTACGTTAACTATCTATTATTACTAGTTGGTAACCCGTGCGAAGCACGGGTCCGAGATTAAAAATATTAAATTAGTATTTGCATAGAATTAAATCTCATGCCCGTGCGAAATACGAATCGAAATTAAAATATTTGTATCAAATTAAATTAATAATCGTAAAAAAATTGAATTTGATGAGAATATATAATAAATAAATGCTATTAAATTATGTATTTAAAATAAATTGAACCTACGTGCAGTTACGAAATTCCACCTTATAGTTCTACTTGTGCACCTAGTAGTTGTTTTAGTTGTTACAAAAATCTAACACGTTAGCTCGTTACTAATAAGATTCTTTTGTAAAACGAATTGTATAACTATCTTATGAACCAAACATCTTTATTATTTTAAATTATTAAATATTATTTAATATGACTTGATAATTTTCTTTTTTCACTATAGTTTATATGA
>PHNY01001960.1:412-11898 GCA_003724115.2 Anethum foeniculum
AATTTGAGGGCGTCACATCCATCATAAGTTAAAGTCTTATTTATCAAAATAAAAATTTGAAAAATATTTTTTGGAAAACCTAGCATTAGTCCAAACTAACTTTAAGCACAAAATTTATGATGTGAAATTTGGCCATTTTTACGACAGAAGTACAATTTCTCCGGAGGTTATTTTATCGAAAGCATTAACATTTTTCTATGATATACATTTACGTCAAATATTCTGAAAGTACATATAAGATGTTTTATATGTTTCTTATAAAATAAATATAAATATAAACATTTTTACATTTAACACAAAAATGAATAAAATATAAGTACATCAAAGGATTCTTACCTATTTTCACAATTTTCACAAAACATAAATTAATTATTGAGAATAATCTATTTACAAAGATGTGCAAAATCTTCTTTCCCATATTCTAAGAAAAGATAGCAAAACAAACATTGAATCAAGTTCATTTTAACTGCATTTTTCATTGTTTACATTTTAGCCAACATCATTTATCTTTTTTGGTTAATCATTTTAATCAACATTCTTTATAAAATAAACAAACTACTCCGTCCCAGCAGGTTGTTTACGCTGGGGGAGGGAGAGCTTGACACGCATTTTAAGGCTTATAAAAAATATAATTATATAAATTTTAAAAATAAATTATAAAATTATATTTTATAAAAGCTTTAAAATACGTAGTGAGGGCACGGACCGATAGGAATATGATATATTTTTTCAAGTTGAGTCTCGACTAAAATAGTCTAAAGATTAGCATCCCATATATATTAACCCCACCCACAAAATAATCAAACGTGCATACACCTATACATACAAATTACAAAAACTTTTGTGTTGATCCGTTCCAACATTTGTTTAGGGGTTATAAAGATTCATCACAGACTCAATTCATCCTCCTCTTCAAACATCAATCTCCATTTCCCCCAATCGATACACACACCCGATCTATTCAAATCATCTTCCCTCTTGACTTTCAATTCAAATCTAAATCATAATAAACAAATATTCAACTATTTATAATAATAATTATTCTTCTATTTCTGTATCTATTTTTGTTTCTATATTTCTAGGGTTTATAGGATGTTAGGCGCTGGATTGCAGTTTGGGCGAAGCCGCGGTGAAGATCGATTTTACAATCCGGCCAAGGCTCGGTCGTCTCGGAGAGGTCAATTGAATCAGGATCATCTCAGGAGAGCTCTTAGTGATGTTACTGCTAGTCAATCTAAAGCTGCGGCGATCAATAGAGACTCCGAGATTAAAAAGCCGGCACCTTTACCGCCGCCGCCGGTGGTTCAGCCGGTGGTGTCACCGTTGTGCAATTTAGAACGGTTTTTAGAGTCGGTCATTCCTTCTGTTCCTGCTCAGTATCCATCTAAGGTACAATTTGGTGTGTTTTTAGGGTAAAGATTGTATTTTTAAGTTATTTTTGTGTTTTTAGTGTGAAAAGATTGAATTTTTTTAGTGATTTTTGTGGTTTAAGTGTAAAAGATTGGATTTTTTTAGTGATGTTTGTGTTTTTAGTGTAAAGATTGTATTTTTTTTGGGGGGTGTTTGGGTTTTTAGTGTAAAGATTGTGTTTTGTGAAGATTTTGTATATGGGGTGATTGATTTGTGTTTAAAACTGCAGAGAAATGTGAAGTTACGGAGGGGTTGTGGAGGGGAATTACGGCCGTATTTCTTGCTTAGTGATTTGTGGGAGTCTTTTAAGGAGTGGAGTGCTTATGGTGCTGGTGTTCCTTTGTTACTTAATGATACCGAGTCGGTGGTTCAGTATTATGTTCCGTATTTATCTGGGATGCAGTTGTATGTTGATAGATCAAAGCCTTCAGCGAGTGCAAGGTATATATGTTTTGTAAAACTACTTTGATTGTTTGTTATTGGGTTTTGATGATCAAATTGTAGCTCATTGCTTTCATTGTATTAGAATGTTATTAACTGATGGGGACTATGATTGCGATTATTCATTTATATGTTTGATGTAATAACCAACATTTCTGTAGTAATGTATAAAGAATGATGTGGTAGAAATTTAAGATTTTTAGATGAATTGTGCTAAATAATGTACAATATATCCTAACAGTTAGGCCACATCTTATTTTGTAGTGAATATTTAGCTATCTAATTGATGAAGTCATTTGATATTATTTGTACTAGCTAATATTGAACTTCCGATATTTTGAGGCAGGACTTGTGTTCGTATACCCAAGGACAATTCTATAGGAAGTATTGACAGACACCCACATAGGTGCTCACACACATTCACACTTGTAATGTACTATCATGGTTCACGTGTCGCAGATTCTAGTGTCTTTACAGATCTCAAAATCTGGCATTTTATATGGTCTCCCAACTCCCAAGTAGCGTAACTACTCTTTTGGATCTTGATTTGCTACTGTATGCATGCAAATTTGTTGTTGACATTCGAATGCCTTGCTTTGTTCTGATGTATGTGTGCCATTTCTGTTTTCAAATTCCCGTAGGAATTTCATATACAACCATTATATCTCTTCTTTTGTTGTATGTGTGTCCCAAAATTCCGTTTTTTAAAATATTTACGGATATTTATGAAGAACCATTATATCTCCTCTCTCACAAACTCAGTACAGGAGTTTTACTGTTATCTATCTCTTCATCATCTTAGTGTATACTATGCTTCACGTTTCTATTTGGTTGTGTTGCCTCTCCTTTATACTTCTCATCTCATAAAAAGCTCATTACAAGAGCTTAAATGTTATCCAGCTACTTCATCTTATTAGTGCATACTACACGTCGCTATGACTACTACTCATTTCTCCGTGGTATTGGACTATCGTTGTTACTTTTCTATACTACCAATTTATAGCGGACTCAAATTCTCGTAAATCTGATTATTTAGTCTCACCCTTCTCTGCTACTATTCTATTTAGGAGTTTATCCTCATGATTTACATTATATATCTGTATTGAGCAAATCATCTTGATGGTGCATTTACTTCATTTAAAATTTTATATCTCAACTTGATGTATGATATGTTGTTTACTTGAATGTTATCTTTTTCACATTGAAACATCAGGGTTATATGTTTTTTTGAGCTAACCTTCCCCATCTGTTTTCGTATATCAATGTTTGAAGGTGATGTAAGCTATATAATAGAAGTTCTGATGTGCGTGACTTTGGTGACTAGTTTTTACTATCTTGTTAGTTATACGTTCCTAATTTTTGCAAGTCTGACTTCTCTTTGGGGGAACAGGCGGCCTGGTGAGTACAATGATGTGGAGTTTCGGGATTCTAGTAGTGATGGGAGCAGTGATTATGAACATGATAGAAATTGCACGGGATACCCGAGGGAACAGCGAAGTTATAACAATCCAACAGGCGATGTACTTCAGAGAGTGGAGCGATCGTCTCTGCGTGACCAAAATATTGCACTCCAAGAAGAATTTTCTAGTGACGAGGGTGAATCTTGCAAAGCTCAGGACTTTTTGTTATTTGAGTATCTTGAACGGGATCCACCTTTTGGCAGGGAACCTTTAGCCAACAAGGTAAACACACTACTCCCTCCTTGCATCAGTTTTTAATATCCTTTTGTTTTAAGTACCTCTACTTGTTTTCTTGTATGCCTCTGTCTTTGTTCGTCTGTGTGGTATAATGAAGTTTTTTTTATTATAATAGATTTCAGATCTTGCTCTTCGGTTCCCTGAACTGAAATCATTGAGGAGCTGTGATTTGCGACCTTCCAGTTGGATATCGGTGTCCTGGTAAGACTGTTTTGATTTGCATTTGCGTAGCACAAGCATGTCTCTATACACGTGACTTACCTGTATTTAAATATTACAGGTATCCAATATATAGAATTCCAATGGGACCTACGCTAAAGGATCTGGATGCTTGCTTCTTGACATTTCACCCTCTTTCTACCTCCGTGGCAGGTAATTGAAGCTTTTTGTTATATTGCTTTATATTTGTCAACCACCTATCTGTATCAATCTTTCCTTGTCTCTTATCATGTTATATGAACTCTGATCCTCGGGGTTTCTTTTAAGCCTCCTCTGTACAATATGTTTGAAACCATTGATGTCAGTGTTTGTGCTGGCTGGTATCTGGTATATTTTTTGTCTCCATCAAACACTTTCATTTACCAATAGTTCCTCCAGCTGCATGTTATCTCCCTGTAATTTCTTATAAAATTTTTTAGGAGGGGTGAGGGGGTGTTGCTGTTATCCTGAGACAGCTTATATGAAATGTACATGTTCTGAGCCTTGTGGGTCAGAGATGGGTCTCCTGCATTTGACAATTAGATTTTTGGTGTTGTCTTTAATATTGCATTCTTACATCCTGCAGAAGGTAGTGGTCCTGCTCCAGTCGCGGCATATCCGAGTGAAATTGATGGTGTTCCGAGGATGTCATTTCCTGTTTTTGGTTTTGCTTCATACAAGTTCAAATTATCTCTATGGACAGAGAATGGGCAATTAGTGAGTTCGCTCATGCAGGCTGCTGAAGAGTGGCTGACTCTGCGCAAGGTCTATCACCCTGATTTTCGTTTCTTCTGCCGTAGATGATAATTGGAGATTACTTCTGTCACCTAACCATTCTGTCTGTTGAGGGAAAAGCAAACTTGTTGGTTCGATAAAGTGAGTAAAATCTGAAAAAAAAATGTAAAACTGCGTCAATTAAAGAAAGAAGATCACACTATGGAATGTAAGAAGATCAATGGCAGAATAAAGTAGACTACAAAATATAGTAGTAGTGTAGATGCAGAAGGGCTGAACCAAATCCCCGAGACCGTCTCTGCTTGCTGGTCGGTAGAGAATGTTTGATCTAGTTTATATCTCCTTTTTTTTTTGGGTGTTAGAACAGGCTTATTTTTTCTGTCCTGATGTTTTTAGTGTAACGTTTACTTGCTATGGAGGGGATTTTGATAGGGTATAATAGATTTGAATGTAGTAGCCCGTGTATTGTAATGTTATCCAGACTAATTATTTGTTTTAAAAAAATGAAAAAAAGAAAAGTAGTTTAGGGTATGGTTGTCTTGCATTATTATCTATATATCTGCTTTAGTTGTTATTAGGATCACGTTTATTGTTGCTCTTATACAAGTTTTTAATCTCTCCTGCTCTTTCATGCTTAATATTTATATGTTGTCCGACATTATTGTACTAGAAAAACTGAATATCTTTCATTGTTATGTTTGCTATACATGCTTATTCTCTATAAAACCACTTTGTCAAAAAATTGCAATGCAAATTTTCAAGGTTTGAATTACAAATATTACAGAAATCTGAACTACATGAAATATAGGCCTACGCTTGTTCTTTTTATTATATGATAATGATTGAATCAGAGATCTCAAATGTACGATGACTTTTTTTTTTTTTTTTGTCAAGAAAATGTACGACTTTAATTCTCCACTGGTCTCATGATAGAGATTAGAGGCTAAAAGGAACGAAATTATACTTGTCCTGCTGTCCATACAAAGTTGAAATATATCAAACACAGTAATGCCCATTCAAAAAATTGATTAATGTGAATGCAAGTTTCGAAATATAAACCAATCATTTCATTTCATTGCAACGTTTGTAAGCTTATCCAACCAAATTTACATGTAACTCTATTACTAAAAATGCCCTGCTCTTGTCGTTTGCCCATATATACAGACACATTGTATGGCTTCACATTTTAATAAAGGCCATCTGAAATCAAAGGCTTCAACACAAACATCACGTTGGCAGCCGTTACAATGGCTTCCAACAACAGAGCAAGCACGAAAAATTCCCTCGTGGTGGCAGCCCTGATGTTATTAATGGCGATGCCAACATATGCAGAGAATTTGTCTTTGTTGGACCGGTGGACAGCAAGAATTAGCAGAAACTTGTTCCCTAGGGTAGAGGTAACTTTGTTCAATGAATCAGAGGACAAAGTTCTGTATATGTGTAGCTTTGGCCGTGAAGACAAAAGATCATTACAGGTGTTGGAGGGAGGGCAGCAAAATAGCTGGAATTTCACACAGTTTGCATTCCCATTGCATTGGTGTTATCTGTATGTGAACGAGAACAGACACGGTTTCTTTTGGGCGTATGGTGTTAGATCAAGATGTATCAAGTGTTTCTGGAAAGTTGGAAGGTATCCTTTTCTTTATAGGAGTGATCGGAATAGATGGGAGCGCCAACAATTATTTCCTCCGCAGAATCTAAAATTCAACCTCACTTTGCCCGGTGGAGCTTCTTCTTGAATCAAGTTGAAGAACAATGTAGCCATGAATATGCATCAAAGCAGGGATGATGAAGCCTTTATTTCTTATGACGTAGATGGATTTTTTTCGATTGCAATTGTGAATAGTAATAGCATTCTATTTGCACACATTTTCCATACATATCTTCTTCTTTCTTTTTTCTTTTTCTTTTCTGAATTTATTGATTCCAGGATCTTACTGTAATCACATGGATCATTGTTATAAATGAAAATTTTCATGCACACAATGTCTTAGATTTTGTTTTGTGGTGATAGCATGTATGATGATAAAGCGAATTTCCATTGATGCACTGCACACACAGCTGTTTCTTTGGAGGGAAGCAAAAAAGAATGCAGGAGAACATGCTATTATATTACATATATGTGTGATCTGATCTAAGTAATTATAAATCTTGTAAGCCATGCTAAAGTCATTCGTTTCTTTACCCTCGTATACAGTTAAACAGTTATCTTGGTTAATAATCTTAGAACAAGGTAAAACTCCAGCTTTTATATAAACTTGACGTAGTGCATTAGACCATATCAGATACTTACATATCCCTCAATCATTAACATAAACTTTATATATAATCATGCCGATCTATGCCTCTGATTCTGATGATCAACCTGCAACAACAAGATTTTTCAGCCGTGAAAGACCTATGCATGCTATTCTCGGTGGAGGAAAAGGTATAAACTTTACCACAAAACATGAACCTAAAATTACCACTGTGTAACAATGTTGCCGGTTAATGTTTGTGATAGGAAAACAGCTGCATTGGTGAAATATTAAATTTGATGTCTCAGTAAATGTTATGCATAGCCAAGATCAAATGGAGAATGCGAAATTTCCATTTCTATACTGACATGTTGAGATTTATTTAAATTGCAGTTGCTGACATACTGCTGTGGAAGAACAAGAACTTATCGGCTGCTTTGCTGATTGTGTTCACGCTCATATGGTTTTTATTTCAAGTTGTGGAGTATAACTTTGTTTCACTCTTATGTCACATCTCCATTATCCTCATGATCATTCTCTTCGTTTGGTATACTGGGGCAGGATTTGCCAACTGGTGACTGTTTCTTCTACCCCAACATATTCAATATATTTTTATACGAAATTTGCATTCCCATTTATACTTAAGTATCTCTGTGTTAGTGTTTGTGTACATGATTGACTTGACTTTGAGTTGATCTCCTATTTGCATAAATTTTTATATAGGAATCCTCCAAATGTCCGCGATTTCACAATACCAGAGTCTTCAGTTAGATGGTTATTCGCAGAGATGAACAAATTTTTGTTAAGATTCTACGATATTTCAACTGGAAAAGATTTCTCCAAGTTCTTTCTGGTATTTGAAATTCTAGCTTATGCCCAAGCATCTGTTTATTTTCCTAGAAATAAATTTCTCCATATACTGTATGATTTATTAGGCTTATTCACATGCAGGTTATTGCCTTACTGTGGGTACTCTCAGTTATTGGGAATTATTTCAGTTCTATAAACCTATTATATCTTGGTACGTTCACGAACTAAATGCAAATGCTCATTGTAAAATGCAATCGTGGAATCTAACCATATGCTGTTATTTATCATGTTTATTACGATGAAGGCTTTCTCGGACTGGAAACTCTACCATTTCTGTACGAGAAGTATGAGAGCGAGGTGGATTATCTTGCAAGCAAAGGAAATCGAGATGCTAAGAAACTCTACAAGAAATTTGATGCAAAGGTTTTAAACAAGATTCCTCGAGGGCCACTGAAGGAGAAGAAATTCAGATAATCAAATATGGACTGGGTACTCGAGAATTCTGGATTACCTACATTATTAATTATCTGTTTGTTTGGTAATTCATGTACAAATAATGATATGATATCAACAGTCTAGATGCTAGACTCCATAAGAATGTAAATTGGTGAACTTCCAACATGGAAAAATAATATATCTCCATTAGATACGTGACAATTTGGTTAATTCAAATCAAACTTAACAATTGCATCACAAGAACAATAAATGTTCTTGTACGTGTGTTTCCATATATTTAGTCTCTCAAAAGTTGAAAGATAACTCAGTGCGAGTATCTTTTCAATTATATTGCAGTGGTAAACAATTCACATTCCTCTGCTTTTCCTGATCTCAGATGATGATACATCCATTCTAAACCTTTCAGCCGGTATTGATATGAACATATCTTTCAACTCCTCCGGAATGTCAATATCTTCAAGAATCTACAGGCATTTTAAAAATTATTAGAGTCACAAGAGACTGAGCCAAAAGCAAGCATAACCACCATTTTTATAAGCTTCAGTATAGGAGCCTAACCTTAAAAGCACCATCCACATTCCGACCACCAACAAGGAAAGTACATCCTGTGTTTTTGCAGCTAAGCAGGATTTCTAGCATGTTTCCATAATCACCACCATAGTACTTGGGCTGGCATAGACATCAACAATAAGTTCTACATTGTATGAATAACTCAGATTACAAAGATTTCCTTTTTGTCCGAACCCTCTTTGAGCGAGATTACATGTCCTCAAAAAACTTGAAACTTTGGGAAGTTGAATAATTATAGCCAATAATGCATCCCTTTCAAAATACAACAGCAGAAACTATCCTATTCATATAGTTATATATAGATAATGCTTGCATCTAGCCTTAAAAGGACCTATATCTTTATCAAAGCCTTCTCTGTCCTAATTACACAAACCGTTGATTGCAAATAACATATACATGATCCAAAAAAGATGACCCATACACGTGCTTGACAATGACATTCCCAATCTGCCAACTTAACTTAAATGGACAAAAAGGAAAAATAAATAAATTCTGTTAGTGGTGGACTAGTACATCTTTATGGAACAGGCATACAAATTAAGAAAGGTGTTTCTAAAAAAGTAGGGTATGTGGGTCTGCCTACAGTCATATTTTCATGCAAGATATTTTATATTCAAAGATTATTGTAAATAGGATCGACATACTAAAAGAACTTACACCTCAAAAGCCTATATATGCAGGAACAGGCTGCAACCCGTTTGTAAGTAAAAAGAAAGTTCATACAACTGACGTTGAAGAAAAGAACAAAAGAAATTGTAATCAACCCTTTCGATGACACAAATTGGAATATGCTTCAATAGAATACCATCAATAACTTGATAATCCTTACATTAACAAGCCTCACTGCTGTATCTGCCCCAATAACAAAAGCACTGCCAGGAAAAAGTTCTGCTTTCTTATAGAAGTAAGGCTGAGTAGAAATAATCACACTCTTTCCTGCATTTCCCATGTTAAGAAGCCACATTATCATATTAATTTAGATCACAATAACAGATGGATAACCGGCTAGGTCTAAGAAGTTTATTGTACGCAGAAACCCAATTACAATCACAAGAGCAAAAATAAATTAATTTTAATTACTTGCATAAACGACGTTATAAAGAATGTTTATCTTTAAAAGAATATTCTAACATCACATTCTTAGGAATACTATTGACAAACTTCAATTAAAAGAATAACCGAACAGAGAGGACAGCCTAGAAAAACAGCCCTCTGGTCATACAGGCAGATATGCAATCTCCTGAAAAGACGCATAATTTTTTCCCCTATTCATTCTTCCATGAATTGCTAAATGAGTATTAACAATCCTAAAGTGTGTATTGAACCATCATTTTTTTCATTATAAATAGAAGGATAGGCTCACCAACTTTTTGAAACTGCTCAACACGGTTTTTTATTTGAGATACAGTCAGAGGAGGTTTGTCTGCATTTATAGCTGATATTTCAAAGCATGGATATCCATCACCACAGATGCTGCATATATGAAAACATATAGTGAATCTTGAGGCATAATATATAGGTTACATGATATACTAAAATAATTAATTTTAATGCAAATTTCACATCTTATAAACATTATAATTTGAGTAGATTTGTTGAACATAAAAAGAATCTTCCCTTCGTGATAATTATATGATCCACTTCCATTATATCTTCCTACATTCGATTCTTTCTCCCAATCAAAACAAATTATTAGAATAGCTGAGAAGATGATTTGCTTAGGATATAATGTAAAAAAACCTCACAGCAAACGTGGTAATGCCGATTTCAAGAAATGGATCTACAGACATATTTCTTTGTTTATCTTCATACTACATCGTAAAGGTGATCTAGGAGTTCCTTGAAATAATAGGCATAGGCTGCCATTTCTTTTTCTTTTGCTAATTCATACACTGCCATTGTCATCTACATATCAAACAAATCTTAAACAAATTATTTAAGCAATGGACTGACTGAAGCTGAATTCTTTTAAAAGAAATTAATAAGTCGTGGATAAAAAGGAAACAATCAAACAACTTATATGTGAAGCATAATGTAAGGTTTATGTTGCATCCATAGAAACCTTTCCCACCACTGACGTATGATCTCTATGGGTGCTGCTAGCTTACTGTATTGGATGTTTTTAACAGGTCATTAGATTTTATATGTGAGCTGCAAAATGCACATTCAGCGGTATTGCAAAACTACACTATCGAGCCAACAAGAATAATATGAATTGATCAGCAGTGAGATCCCATCCATTATTAATAGGAATTAGTAATCAACCTCTAAGTAAATAGCGAGTTACATAATTTATCAGATCCTAGAAACTAAGATCTATCACATTTTTTTATATTGGACATCATTGTTCAAGAGGTATCACGTATCACAATCAGGTGACAACTATGCATGTATCTATACTCTTTATTAATAAGCGAAACCATGTTTAAATGGAACACGGTACTAAAGTACCAAAGTTCCAAATTTTGGTACTAGATAATTATGTAATATCTATTTTTCTAATTATATTATTATATTACATATCTATTTTGGTTAGTTAGTGTTCATCCCATTAGTTATAAATGTACTTAAATTTTATTAAGTCTCTATTAATAAGTGAAAAAAAAAATAATACAACTATAATATAAAAAAAATTAAAATAGTACTAGGGTTATGTATTCTAAAATTTTGGTACTAACTAAATATTATATAATTATTTTTAAAATCATATATTATTAAATCACAACTACTAACGAATTGACTTCTATTACCTATAGACTTTATTTTTTATTTGTTAGTGTCCATCCAAGTCTTGATTTACCTTTAAATTGGAAATATTTTTAACAATAAAGAAATAATAATAAATAACTTTATTGACATTATTACTTTAAACTGAAAATTATTGATTTAACGAGTGTATTTAATAATTAAGTAATATCATATAAACTATAGT
>PHNY01001976.1:0-13330 GCA_003724115.2 Anethum foeniculum
ACAATACTAGACTTATTTTTAAGTAAAGCTACTCTATCAACGGATAGCCAAATTGGACTTATCCGTTGAGGCTACAACCACTAGATTTCTACTTAAGTGTTTTGCACACCTTATCATCAAGCTAATGCATATATTCCTAACATCACGATAGAGGGGTTATTAAATTTTAATACTGGTCCCGACTTGGGATCGAGATTTTTTTATCAATTTAGAGAAATTATCACTTTAGAGGGTATTAATTTAGAGAGGTTCTACTTGTATAAGATTCTTAAATATAATTAGGGAGCAATTCAAATCTTATTATCATTTAAAAGTTAACATTGTAACAACTAAACTAGTTTTATTTTAACAGATGATTGTATTCTTTCAGTTTCTATTGACGAACTTTAGTCATTTTACTAATTATATTAAAAGGTCATGTTTAAGAAGGTAAATTACAAATTTAGTAGTATATAAATTTCAGATTTTCATTTCTTACTTTAACTTCACTTCCTCACCTTTCTCTACCTTTTTTTTCTCGACCAGAGTAGCAGGAGAGGGGGAGAAGTTTATGATGAACGTGCCTTTGCCGGATGAGAATGAGCTTGAGAGGTCGGTTAAGGAGAAGTTGAAGCATTTAGAGTAATTATGCAAGTAAAGATTTGTTAGAGAAGTAGGGAGACATGTTTGAGTTGTGGTAGTCATAATAGTTAACAGACTTCAATGTCTCTTGATTCTTGCAAATGCTTACATAGGTACTTGAAAGTGCCGAATGAGTTGCAACAAGAGTAAACAACTTAATTTTACGGACATCATTCAGCGCTATCAAATTTTTGTAGGCTTAAGTTACTTCTGCAAATTAACAACAGCCTTATTGAGCTTCACCTTCTTCAGTTGTCTACTCATTATCGTACCATCAGTTGATTCCATTTGTTTATTCAAGCATCGAGTTTTCATGCTTATCGTTCCATTTTGTTTTTCTATGTAATTAAATTACTTGCAAGCAATTTTAAAACTTGAACCCTAAAAAAGCTCTCTTCTCTTTCTTATTAGTTAGCCGCCTTCGTCCTCCCCCCTTCATGGTGGCTTGTCCACTGGTCGGAGACCCTCTTTCTTGCTTTGATCTTATTTTTCTTTCAATAATAATCATTCTTGGGTGAGGTGTGTTTTCAGTACCCAATTTTTTGGGTTGTTTGTTTTATCTTCTCGTGAGAGTTTAATATGTCTAGGTATGTTTTGGGTTATTTTTCGTTAAAAATGATTTATGGGGGATCTGAAATGCTCGCATCGAAGTGGTGTAGAATGGAACGATGGTGGAAATTGCAAGAGTTCACCTTTTACAACAGAAGTTTGTTTATACTGATGTGCTAGAAATGAAAATTTTAATTGCAAACATACAATTTATTGTTTTAGTATTTGAGATTCGTTCCGCAAAAACTATATATTGTTTGCAACTCCAAAATTCTACTTTAGGCGAACTAGACAATCAATTTTGAGATTGCATTTATCGACTACCAAATATTTAAAACAAAAATAAAATAATTTAACAAGACATAAAATACGAGCTATGGCTCATATACTTAACAATTATGATACCAGTCTCACTTAATTAAAAAACCAACTACTAGCTTAAAAAAATGGAAAAAAAATGTAAATGGACTAGCAGCAAGTTAAATGAGGTGTTGTATTACTTTAACACAAAACTAATACGACGAATAGATAGGGGAATGGATCACATAAATAGAAATGGGCTAGAAAATAATAGTGGGCTACAAACAAGATATACAGGAAATAATCCAACAAAGCAAAAAGAACTTCGACAAGATTACATGGACCAGTAAATAAATAAAAACACCCATTTATTAAATTAATATAACTAAAAATCAAATTCACGGACCAAGGACCACGGACATGAACTCGTGAGCATTTACTTTTTGATATTTTATAATAGATACCCACAAATGCACATATAACTCATAAATTATAACATATATTTAAACGCGCAAAATTTCATTAATACTTGACTAACCAATTTATTTTATATATTAATTTTTAGTTTATTTCATATGAACATACTAGCCAACTAGTAAAATATATTAACTTTAGTCTTTTGTATATAACACCTATCAACTATACTACTTGTACTCATTAAATTACATACTACATACGGGAAAATATATTATTCATTAAATTTGAGTTTAAATTAACAATATTATGCAGATTATTAACGTTTTACACCCAAATCATACACATCGATAGTTAATCAACTTATATTAGATATACTTGAGATACAATACTACCCGATCACTATGAAAATACGAGGCAAATTCAATTAATAACATATAAGGATGTGACATTTATGAAAATAAGTAAAAGAAAAAATAAATTATGTTAATTACTAAACACTCCCCCTTTCTCTTATACGCGTAAAAAATTTATTCTCTCAATAAAATTAAATATATTAGTATGTAGATTAAGTACACAACAGAATATACTAATAAATATAAAAAAAATGTATAACTAATAAAATAAAATTGATATATAAATAATAAAGGAACACTTTTTGATCAAGATAACTTTTCAACAAATAATAAAAAGTCAACGAAACTATATTGAAAGACCTTATATCAACTACAAAATAAAAGATCTTGAAAGTCTAATTTTCACAGTAGTCACCTTTTGATATTTTGTAATAGATGCCCACAATTGTGCATACAACTCACCAAATTTGTGACAAATATTTAAACGTGCAAAATTTAACTCTTATTCGAACATAATACTTATTTTATGTGTGAGTACAAGGCAATTCTTTTTAGATATTAACTTTTAGTTTATTTCATGTGAACGCATTTGTCAATTAATTATATGCATTAACTTTTTTTATCTTTTGTATATCAACACATACCCAACAACACTACTTGTACTTATTCAACTACACATGTTACATACAAGAAAATGGATTATAGGTATACAGTAATCATAAGCATTGATAGTTAATCAACTTGTATTAAGTATGCTTGAGATATTAAATAATTTTATACCTTGCTGATGTGACACATTGCATATATAAATTAATTGCCCTTCTGTTGAAACCCAGTTTACTCAACACTGCACCGAGATATCTCCATTTAACGCGGTCATAGGCTTTGCTCATGTCAATCCTCAAAGCCAGCCATCCATTCCTACCCTTTGTTTTCCTCTTCATGTAATGCATTACTTCATAGGCAATCATGATATTGTTCAGAAATCAAACGTCCGGGGATAAATGCACTTTGTGTTTCAGAGATGACACTTTGTGTTTCAGAGATGACAGACCTCATTACCTCCTTTAATCTGTTGGCTATCACCTTAGAAACTATCTTGTACAAAACATTACACAGTGAAATGGGCCTCAGGTCAGTAATGACGATAGGACATTGCTTCTTTGGCACCAACACTATATTCGTGTCTGTGAGACCGTTATCAAACACACATGTATCGAAAAATTTCCTGACCAGCTCGATTACATCTTTTCTAACTACATTCTAATACTTTTGATATAACCCAGGGCTCATGTCATCTGGTCCTGGCGACTTATCCGGGTATATATGGAACAAAGCATTCTTAACTTTTTGATTCTCAATTGGTTTTAACAGCTTTTCATTTTGCTCTTCTGTAATGACCGTGGGGATGCATTGTACTACTTCTGTCTAGCCAGTTGTCGTGGCTTGGAACAAGTTTTCAAAATAGTTAATCATCACCTCCTACATACCCTGCATACCTATGTCCCAACACACTTCTCTACCTTCTTCATCTGTCAGCGATTTTATCTGATTTGATTTTCTTCTCGCTTTTGCTGATGCATGGAAAAATTTGTTGTTTTGATCTCCCTCCTTTAGCCATCGTTGTTTAGACAGTTGCTTCTAGAACACCTCTTGCTGGGTCAGAACTTCCTGTTAATTTCTTATTTTCTGAAAATGCCTGACTGACTGTTCATCTCAACGTCCTATGGTAATTTTAATGATTTTCTTGCTATGGCCTATACGACGTGCAAGATTTCCTGTAATATATTTCCACCGTACTACCAACGATTCTGAACAGCGAGCTATTTTTATCTACAGTGACTCAGACTGATTTTTCTCCTAAGAATCCTCAATGACCTTCTAGCACATTGGCTCCCTTAACCACACATTTTCAAAACGAAACTTTCTGGAATCAAATGTTTGTTTTCTATTCTTTGACTCCAACAAAATAGGATAATGATCAGGGGTACTTACTTCCAGATTCAATAATTTTGCATCTTGAAAAGTGTCAATCCATTCTTTAGAAACTAGTGCTCAGTCCAACTTTATTTCTATCCACTTATCCGTTCCATGCCCTCTCTCCCAAGTATAAGGATACCCATATATCTCCATATCTGTCAGTTCACAATCATCTAACACTGCTTAAAATCCCTGGATTAGCCACGCTGGAGACATCTTTCCACCTGACCCAGAACGTTGTTCATATCTCCTATTAGACACCATGGTAGGCTGTTGTCTCTCGCTAGATGACGGATTAAATCCCATGTATTTCTTCTTCTCGTCTTATTAGACTCTCCATAAATCCCAGTAAGCCTAAAACAAGTCCACCCTTGCACTGTTACTGATACATCTATGTGATTGATGTTGTAAGAACGCAACGTAGCTTCATGCTTATGACGCCGCAGAAAAGCTAAACCTCCCCCTTGTCCCTGACAATCTACTGAAAACATTCCTTCAAAACCTAGATAGGTACAAATACTTTCTACTTTTTCTTTTTTGCATAACATATCACAAAAAAAATTAAGTCGGGCTTCTTTTGGAGTACCAACTCCTTAAGGAATTGAACGGCCCACGGGGTCCAAGCTCATGGCAATTCCAACTCAAAATACTCATGATACTAGGAGGGCCAGCTCTCCGGAATCAGCCCCAAATACGTTTTTTGGCCCGTTATTTGCATCCTGGTCCATTCTTTCAAAATGCTCATCTTCTGAATCAATACCCACCTCAGTATTAAGGCCCATCTCGTGGCCCATTTCTGTTCTCCGTTTTCTATTTTCCAAGATAGTAACTCCCTTATTTTCTAGCATTCAGATCTTTATCTCCATCACTTGTTTTTGAAATCACATACTTCCCTCCAACAGTTTGTTTTTGAAATGTGTTATCCCCAGTTTTTCCCCCAATTGCATTCAGTCCCGAACTATCAGGAGCAGATTTCTCCCCTCTCCTTGATTTGCCCCAATTCTGTTGGACTTGACTTCCTCCTGTATCTCCCATGACCGGAAATTCTTCATCACCGTTACGTAACCACTTCGGCCGGATCAGCTTCGTTTGCCTTCGAAATGGTGCCCTCATCCATGCCCCATAAGGTCTTACTATCTCATTTTCCGGTGCACTAAAGAGGCAAGAACAATATTTTTCTGAATGGCCTAATAACCCACAAATAAAACAAAAACGTGGGAACATTTTCGTATTTGAACGTGATCCAAAACCGCTCGCTTCCTGTTTTGCGGACCTTCATGCGGCGTTTCAATGGTTTTGACAGATCTATAGTTACCCTAACCTGCATATACTCCCTCCAGATTCCTTTGAAGTTATTTGGACAAGAACTAACAAACTTTCCAACCTGGTACCCACCTCTGTGATTATCTTTTCTGACATAAAACCTGGCACCAGATCGTGTATCTGTACCTAAAGATCAAGACTATTTAGGGATACACACCTTGGATTTACCCTCTCCTGCATCTGTGAAAAGATAAGAGCCTTTTCTGTTAAACGTCCAAGGACTACCCTCTATAACTCTTTTGATATCGATCTTGTGATAAAAATGAAATAAGAACAGATTGACGTCCAGTTCCCTGACATAGACACCCTTTCCAGGTCTCCATAGTGCTGCCAAGGTTTGTTGCATTTCCTGAAAATCGAGAACTCCTTCTGTGAGAAAACGTCCGACTAGACAAAGTTTTGCATCACACATATAAGGAACCTCTTCTTCTCCTGCTACATTCTCTTCATTAAACGCAATACCGCCTTCCTCTTCCTCCTCCAGAACTATGTTGTTCATCGCTTGAGTGATATCCTCCATAGTAGTTGTTAACACCGATTTAGCAAACACCAACACATACGAAACACTGATAAAACACGACGACAATATGACTAAACAACCATGTCAATAGACAAGACTTTCAGTGCGAGACACAATACATACATACAAATTACAATAAGATTGAACCTGAAACAAAAATGAAAGTCCAAAAATAAAAATTAAAGTAACATAATACATACAAATTACAATAAGATCCCGAAATATTGGATGAAAAAAATCAACGATTGAGTATGTATGTTCCCAACTCCACTAAACCCTAGCCAATAGAAAAACCTCGCAAGCCCTAGAAATGCCGTGTCTGTATCTACTCGAGCAATTTAACTCAAGATATGGTTTATTTAATTGACCTGGAATCTTGGAACTTGCTAAACTCGGCTTGGAAGTGAAAAACAACCCCAATGAATTCACACAATTTGTTAAACTCGTTACTTTTAAAATGTTCGACTCGGAACATGATGCTGTTAAACAAATCACCGCTTTCTTTAATGGCTCTCTTCTTTATATTTGTCACTTTTGTTATTTTTTATAATCTCTCCGTCCCACTAATATTGACCATCAATCAAAAAACTTGTATTTAGCAATCAGTTAAAAGTTACCAAATTTAATCTCATTTGTTAACATATTTAGAAAAACTTAACATATTTAACATGTTTTTTGCTTTAATAAGAAAATGTGGCCAATATTTTTGGTACAGACGAAATAGGAAATGTGGCTAATATAAACGGGACGGAGGGAGTACTTGTTTATTTTATTTTTTTTGATTTTTCTGCTGCATTTTACTCTTAATTAAGTGTAGCTCATAGTTTCGAGATTTTCACTGCTACGGTAATATGTAGTCTATTTATCATGATACATTGTGTTGTGCAGTTGTAGTGTCGTTTCCTTTTCGGAATTTTAGTTTTAGTTTTTGTGCTTGTACAGTTGTTTACATATATTTTAGTAGAATTCACACTAAAATAGTATATGCATTGGAGATGCCCTAAGTTATTGCTGAGTTATCTATGGCTTCTATTTGTTGTGGATCAAGTAACATGATTAATGCAATTGTCTTCTGTATGTTGATTATTTGTATGTTTTCCTCAATAATGCTCAACTAAGTAACATATAGGAACTGTAAAGGGTTCATATGTCAAGTATTTAAGTAAAATCACGTCTTCAAGAGTGTTTTTCCAAAATCTGGAACGGTACAAGGACCGACTTGTAGTTTCATTGTTGCGTTAGTTATTGTTAATGGATTTTGCATGTTTTATGATTTTTTTAGCTACTACGAACTGATGAGTGCTGGATCAGCTGCATCGGGAGTAACCAACTTGAATCGTACAGGGATTCATCATTCAGCTCTATTAAATTTCTGTAATCCTTGAAAGTCACTTCTGCAATCCTGTTGCAGTGTCAATAGGCTTCACTTTCTTCAGCTGGCTCTTCCTTGCCACCACTGCAGTTGCTAATGTCGTTTATCCAAGTACTGATTAATGATTATCCATACTTTTTTCTACCTTTAGTTTTTGTACCTAGTTTACTTGCTTTTCACTTATTGGCTTGTATGAACGCATATTGAAGAATGTTTATTTGCTAAAAATGTGTTGTTAATCAGGTTATGATGTTTTGTGGTCTCTGGAATTTTGTGCTACATTTTTTCTTCACCCAATATTCTGCACTGTTGGGACGCGTTTTAATTTCGACAAGTCCTGTCAGATGACAATTGCGTCCAGTAGTCCCATAGTCTTTGAAGGTTAACTTATTCTCAGAATTCCAGTTATAAAGAGGCTAGAAGATTCATTTGGTACCCTAATTAATAGCACGACCAGTAGAGAAAAGAGAGGCTTGAACCACATGGTGAGCAACTGCAACTCTATTGGCTAATCGTTACATATATGAGTGAAACTTGTGGCAATTCTAGTAGTAGGCTCCTACATTTATCAACTATTAAACCAACTGAGGAGGCATGTGAAGTGCACTGCACCAACAATAAGAACTCATGGTTACGCCCTGAAATAACTCCATCAGCTGCCCTGTGCTGTTACGAGCTATACAGGCGAGGCCAAGACAATTCTAAGTGTCATACAAGGCACCATCTACGTGTATTTTAATCTGCTGCATCTGAGGTACATACCATCCCTCGACCCCTTCTCCTGGAAATAACTTCTCCTGAAAGTGATTAAATCATGTGCTTCTTCGTTCTTCCCATTAACTCGGAGTAATTAAATTTCCTGCTGCCACACAAGATCATTTCTTGACTTCCACAGGGACCAACAAATCATTGCGATCTTATTACCAAGTGCTATATCGTCCTGAGAAAACACTGCTTGAATCCATCCTTTAAAATCACCCCATCCTCCTCCAATAGTACCCACTGCAGAGCGAACCCATCAGAAGAGGTAAGTGCGTGCAGCGAAATTATTTCTAGTTATTTTCAACATACACAATAGACCTCATCAACCCGAACACGTTTTGATCTTAGCCTAGTACTATATATATTCAAAAGGAAGGCATCCTTTGCACTCTCTCCAAACAAATTTGGTGACTTTTGATACGTCAAGCGTTAAAAAACTTTGGTCCCAAAGAAGGAAAATTCCGACGACCCTGAGCTTTTAAAGATTGATCGACTACTTTCTGCAAACGCCGCATCCTCCACCCTCCTACTGCGTTGCCTCCAAACTAACTTATTACAAGCTGACCACAATCCCAAACTAACTAGAGGTTAGGGCAATTCATAACTTGACAATGGCATGTAAGCAAGAAAAAAGCAAAATAGATGCTCAATCATCTTATCACCATGGCCAAGGAAGAAAAAAAAACAAACCCGAAAACGACGTCCATATTTAGCCTCACAATGTAAAGATTTATCCGAGGGCAAACAAGGCGCCAACTGATCATGCGTGACATCGGTCATAAAGTCACTGAAATTCAGAACCAATGTTTAGGTGATCACATTCTTCATGATCTCAAAGATGAAATTAATCATCTTATACGTGATAAACTTCATTGGGAACGTAGAATTATTGAACTAGGTGGACCAAACTATATTGAACATTCCCCAAACATAACTGATTTGGATGGTAATTTTGCAAATGTACCTAATATTAGTGGTCGTGGCCAGGGTACAGGTATTTTGACGCTGCAAAGAAGTTGCCTGGAGTGAGAGAGTTGTTGGAAAAGCCGCCCAAGATGGAAAAAAGGACTAGGCATAGGCAAGAGAAGTAAGGGCACTTATGCTAGTTATTTTGGTGTTGGAGATGATGAGGATGGGATGTTGGAGAGATTGCAACATTTGGCGGAGAAGAAGTTCAGTGAGTTGAATGAGACGAAGGTGATCAAGAGGAGGAGAGGTCTTGACAGTGGACTAGTGGCACCGAAGTTTTTGCGTGAGGGGAGGAAGACAAGGAGATTAGGGAGGGGGAGTTTATGGTGCACGTGCCTCTACTGGATGAGATGGAGATTAAAAATATGCTTGCAAAGAAGAAGAGAAAGGAGCTGTCGGAGCTTATGGAGAGGTATGAAAGTAATGATTTGTTGCAGAAGCAGCGCGAGGGAGAAGGCCATGCTTAACTTTGATGTAATATTTGCTAACGTTTGTGGAATTGTGGGAACCTTAATTTGTTGGTTAATTTGTACTTCAATATTGTCTTTAGCTGAATGTAGTTTTTAATTGAAAGGATAGGCAAGGAATCAACTCTGTTTTGTAATTTTGACCTGATGTTTCTAGATTTTATTTTATAGTTGGCTTTTTTATTTGATTAATTTGAACTTATCTGATGAATGAGCATTAGCGGGGCTTTGATTTGTTACTAAGATACTAGATGGTATGCATTTGTAATTCGCCAGTAATTTTAAAAAAAATAGTTTGATTGTTTCTCCATGATTGTTTGTTCTTGACATCATGTTATTATTTTTTGTACAAAAGAATTACAATCTTTAGTAATCAAGATTATTAGAGAAAATATTGAGGATTCTAAGTCTCAAGAGTTGTCTGGGAGCGTAGTTGAGGCATGTCAAAATGAGATTCATGGTTCAAGTCTGGATTGTGAACTGGTTGAAGAACAAGTTTGAGAAAGAAATATATTGTATGAATACACTGCACTCTTCACTTCAATTACAGATACATGTTGAGGATATTGCAGAGATCTCTTGTCAGTTCCTAGCGGGATTATCTATGGCTTCTTTTGTTGTAAATCAAGGTAACATGATTGCAATTTCCTTCTGTTCAGTGGTTTAAACTTAACACATTCCTGGATAAAAATATACTGTATTAAATTGGACAAATTGGCAATTTGTGGACAATGGCTGATAATATGAAAATTATGCTTCAACTGGAGAGTGGAGAAGTATTCAGTCTTGCCATCAAAGATGATGTATGTTCCTTCATCTGCAACTGTTTTGAGTTTGACTTGACATAATTTTCTGGACTTTTTCTCATAATCAGGGTTCCCAAGTTTGTGTTTCATTATCTAGGTTCAAATGTATTTTGCAGTTGTTATCTCAATGTTTTAATTTATTGTGATATATTACTGTATTACACAATTTGATTTTAAAATTTCTTTGCTGCGAGTTTAAACTTCACTTGTAATTAGGTATGTTTAGGACTTGTTTGAACTCTCATGATAAACTTCTTTGGAAGTAATAATATGATCTTGGAATAAATAGATCATGGTCCATAGCCTAATTTAAATTTGAATACTTACAAGAGTGTTCTTTCAGAATGCTGAATAATGTAATGACTGACTTGTAGTTATTTGTTATTACACCTCTATGATTCTTGATTTTATGTGGATGCTCACTTACGTGCGTATAAGCGTGGATCAGCTGCAATAGGAGTGACCAACTTGAATAATACAGGATTCGTCAGACATGTGACAGCGTCGCTTCAATAATATCTGACACATTAAGCTTCCATAGGGACTGAATCATGAAGTCCTTTTTCTTTCTTGAGGGGCTTTAGTTACTGTTTCTTCTTTGTTTTCTCAGTTCAACTAGTTCATCTCCTCCTATACTTAAATCAGTGATATCACCTACACACAAAGGCAACATTAAGCATGTCGACCTAATCTCATAGTTGAAGAAAAGAAATCTACTCAGAATTATTTAACCTGAAGCTGCTGAAACTTGAGATCTTACTATATGCCTTCCATCAAGTACCCATTCTGCTAAAAAGGGCACCTCTATATATTTTTTACCCTTTCCAATTCTTCATGCACCTTGCCTTCTGTAGATAACCAATAAAATGTAGCATAGTCTCTCCAAAAACTGAAATTTATGAGTACTCAGCTCAAGTAAACCAGACTGTCCAATTCAAAGAAAAACGATGTAATATTTCTTGGCAAATTTGTGTCCTAGGATATGTTTGGTGGTAAAATAAGATTGGAGTAACGCTGTTAGAATTTTTAGTACATGCAGGTGTAACATAGAAAGAAATGGAAGAGGACAATGTACTACCAGCTTGTGATAGCTGGATTGCTTCCGTTGTTTCCCAATTTACCAACTCGTCTTTATTAGCTGCAACATATGGTTGAAGGCGATCTACTAGAATCTTTACGAGCTTTCCACCCTCTCTGTCTTCATTGACTGTAGATCAGAAGTTACCAGATAACTTTATATCAGGATCATTCCTTCATGCACAAACTAGTCTCATTCAAAAATCTTGCAATAATCGGATTACCTTGTATGACCACAAGTAGACTTCTTTTTATTCTTCTTTTTTCAACAGAGACTGTTCCGGGAGAAAAATAGTACTCTTTAAGCTTATTCAAAGGAACAGAGTGCCTTCATCTTTTCTTAGACTTTTATTTTACCAACTTCAGGATCCATTCGAAGCTCCACAGATGCCATTGAAGCCAACGCACGCTAGCCAATGTGATCCTCGAACAAATCACTTCCTGATAGTGAGATAGTATCCTCAAGACAGTTAAAGGATCTACCATACATTCCCTAAGAAGGAAAAACCAGAAAAGTAAGATAAGATTGGATATCGTAGTGTGCAGTACTAAAAATTGAGAAGAAGATAAGAAATCATAAGAAGCAAATTATGTTAAAAGTAACTATAACCTAAAACACGAAAGGAATGCACACTTGTTATTTTTATTAGTGAACTTTTGTGCAGAATAAACTAAAACTGCTGGGGCATAGACAGTGTACAGCCAGCGGGGCCACTAAAACTTGTAATTTTTTTTAAATTTATATATAATTTTTTTTTCTAAAAAAATGTAGTATTAAATTTTAATTTGACCTCACCCAAAAAAAATAATTGATACTATATTTAATTTTGACCCCATTAGTTACAAAATTAAACTTAAAATTTACCATAATTGAGAACTTATAAAAAAAGTAATGTTTATATATTGATTAAATTTCAAATTGAAAAAAGTTATATAACGTTAAAAACAATACCATAATTGAGAACTTATAAAAAAAATGTAGTATTAAATTTTAATTTGACCTCACCCAAAAATAATAATTGATACTATATTTAATTTTGACCCCATTAGTTAGAAAATTAAACTTAAAATTTATCATAATTGAGAACTTATAAAAAAAGGTAATGTTTATATATTGATTAAATTTCAAATTGAAAAAAGTTATATAACGTTAAAAACAATACTTTTAATTATAGTAATGGGTACTCCAACAATTTAATCAATATACGACATGAAAACATTAGTAACATGGTTTAACAGCTTTCTGACCTTTTTACTTTTTGCGTAATTAAAAATAAAAACCATATATCATCTACCATTTAAATTACTAATTAAAAAATTAGACGTTGTCATCTTGCCAGTTTCTTAAACAGTAATGAACTCTAAAAATCTACTGCAGAAAGCTCAAACTGCAAGTTCTTACCAGTAGCAATTTTATAAACATAACTTAACTAACTACAAAGATATGACCTTACTCTTTGCTTATTATAAACAAATGAGGATTCCTTTCGGTTTATCACGCATGCTATAAGAATAAAATTTATTTCCTGTCAATTTGGTTAATACATACTATACTATTATAAGCGAAACATGGTTTCGTTTGGTTGGTTGGTTAACACCTTCCTAAAACGTTAATTAACACTTTCCAAAAAAAATTAATATTAAAAAATTAAAATATTAAATATGTNATATTTTTTCATGTAATACATCACCTTTTTCCAAAAATATTACAAGTAACTAAAACTTCTCATTTATCAAAAATATCACGGGCAACTAAAATATATTTTTTCCCAAAAATTTAACGGGTAACTAAAATATCTTTTTTCCCAAAAATT
>PHNY01002038.1:8257-20829 GCA_003724115.2 Anethum foeniculum
AAAAATGAAGAACTCAAAAGAAATCAAAATAATTGTTAGTATTGTATTCAACCCCCCCTTCTACAATACTTTGGGACCTAACACTGTCCAACAACAATCAAACACACACATATGAATTCAAAATTGAACGATCTATCATAATCTAACATCAATTAGTACGAACAGTCAACAGAAATTAAACCCCCAAATTTTCAACAAAGAACACAAAATCGAATTTTGAATTTTACCCATCTTTCACCAGTTTTGATGATACGAATAGATATAGCTTTTCACAAGCTTCACAACGACTAAAAATATGCTAGCTTTTTCTTTTCAAATCAATTTAAAATCCCCCTTTGATTCCAAGAACAGTTTTGGAACCCTAATCCTAATTTCAGAGAATTTTCTAAAATTTTATTTTATTTTTCTGATTTTTAATAAAAATTATTAATAATTAAAAACTATTTATATTTATAAAAATCACCTCTAAAATCATTTGGGGCCTAATTATATCTTTTAAAAGAAATAATTAGCCCGAAATTAATAATTAACGAGGAATAATTTCCAATAAATATAAAAATTATGTCAAAAATTTCCAAAAATTACGAACTTTCAAAAAATGCAAAAATACACAATATTTGAAAGTCCCACGATTTTATAAAATAAAAACATGAATTTTGTGGCTTTGACGTCCCGATAGGGGCCCAGTCGGATAACTTTTTGTAAAATGAAAGATTTTCTAAATTTATAATAAGCCCCAAAAATAATTATAGAACATGCCAACTCACGCAAAACGAGACAAAACACGCGACATGTAACATACGCTATTAGACACGCGTCCAAATAGCATATAATCTCACATAAATACACTTTAAACACCTATTAAATATCCGTAAAATATTCCGATCCTTACAGAATCACATATAACGTATACCACGTAACATTTATAGCCCGAAACATTTTCAAATGAAACAAAAATAATAATATTTCAATTAACACGTAATAAAACGATCGTAATGTACTATTTTTAAATATTTCCACAACTCACTTGATATCATGGTGAACCCGAATAAAATACCGGCTTTGACACGGATAAAATATTTTCTCGATCTCTAAAATTTTAAAACGAACTCAGTTTGCCAATATCGATACAACGATCTGCTTTTAATAAAATTCTAAAAATAGTAAAGTAAATAATTACTTTCACAATACTGACAAGGATCGATACTGAACTTTCAATTATCGTATAGTCCCTTTACGAACGGGAAAATATCATACGGGAATAAAATATCCATAATTTTATTCCTCCAAATTAGAAAGCTCACATAAAACAGTCAAATAATAACTATAATAAATTCTGAAAATACAGGATATTACAATCTACCCCCTTATAAGGATTCCGTCCTCGGAATCAACAGAAAAAAAATAATACGACTCTTCTTGACCAATCTCCAATTCCAATCTCATATGTGGCAATAATAATTCTTTAATAATTGATACTCGTTCTTTCGAATCTGAGTATCTACCTGGTTCTCCACATAAGACAAACCTGGTTAAATCACAACATATTCCTGCTCTCTCATGAGCCAATCCTTTAAATTTAGATGCTTTACTTTGCTACAAGAAACATATTATACGAACTTTCAAAATTTGACGATAGGGTCAACTCAGAACTGACTTTTCAGGAGTATCGAGTGAAATATTAAACTTCTTCTCTATCACAATTGTCAACAAAATTCCACGATGCACTTTTGTCTCTTCTTATTACGATTTGACCAGCTTTTCAATAGGATGACTTTCATTGATGGATGGGAACGAGCTGACCTCGATATACACCACTGGTAGTCCAATGCAAATACCCGTAGTATCACTTTTCCGTCTGGATTGTCGTGTCGCTTCTTCCGTCTGCATGCGAATGATATGTCGTTCTCAAATTCAGTTTGGTTTTCAACGTTGCCGTATTTGTCCTCGTTTCGCTTCTTCCGTCTGCTGGCGGATGATATATCGTATTCACATTTAGTTTGATTTTCACCATTCCTGAATAATCTCCAAAATGTTGACTTGAAAACGAGGGTCTCGGTCAAATACGACTAATGCTGAAATCTCGTGCCGCATCACAATCTCTGTCAGTTGCCAACAATTTAATTTGTCTCATGAAGCATTTAATTGTGATTCCCTTGTGGTAATTCCATTACAACGTTTCACTTTAATCTAGCATGAGTAACTCATTATAACTTGGCTGACATACCTTCAATTTTTTTAAAAATACCAAAATCATGGAACTCTGAAGAGAAAAGGTTCCATATTATAACAAATGTCCCACCATTGTGGTCATCAACTTAAGAACTTTTAAGCAATCATTATTTGAAATAAAAGAATAAATGAGAGATCAATATGATCAAAAGAACCCGATGTTGTGTGCCTTAGTCCCAATAATTACAATCAAAGCTGATCAGTCTTTATTGTAAAACACAACACACCAGTGATGGTGTCCCATCTAACTTCTATCACACAGACAGATCGTAATGTACTATTTTTAAAATAAAACAAAAATAATAATATTTCAATTAACACGTAATAAAATGATCGTAATGTACTATTTTTAAATATTTCAACAACTCACTCGACATCAGGGTGGACCCGGATAAAATACCGGCTTTGACATAGATAAAATATTTTCTCGATCTCTAAAATTTTAAAACGAACTCAGTTTGCCAATATCGATACAATGATCGGCTTTTAATAAAATTCTGAAAATAGTAAAGTAAATAATTACTTTCACGATACTGACAGGGATCAATACTGAACTTTCAATTAACGTATAATAACTTTACGAACGAGAAAATATCATACGGGAATAAAATATCCATAATTTTATTCGTCCAAATTGGAAAGCTCACATAAAACAGTCAAATAATAACTATAATAAATTCTAAAAATACAGGATATTACAGCAGTAGATGTAGAAACTGAATGCTGCTTCTTGCTAAACCAAGAAACCAATCTTCTTCCAAGAAACTGACAGCTTCCTGAAGTACTCTTCCGATCAATCTTACAACCAGCGTAGTCGAAATCTGTATAGCCAATGAGATCAAAGCCCATATGTTTAGGATACCAAATACCAAGATTAGATGTACCCTTCAGATATCTGAAAATTCTTTTGACAGCTATCAGATGTGATTCCTTAGGATCAGCTCGGAACCTCGCACACAAGCATGTTGCAAACGTTATATCTGGACGACTTGCAGTCAGGTAGAGTAGAGATCTGATCATGCCTCTGTAGTTAGTGATATCCACCTTCTTACCAGACTTGTCTTGATCAAGCTTAGTGGCTGTTGCCATAGGAGTTTTGGCAGGTGATGAATCTTTTAGATTATATTTCTTCAAAAGATCCCTAATGTACTTCGTTTGACAAATGAATATACCATATGGCTTCTGACTTACTTGACATCCAATGAAGAAATTCAGCTCACCCATCATACTTATCTCATACCGACTCTGCATTAACATAGTAAACCTTGCACATAGTGCATCATTCGTAGAACCAAATATAAAATCATCAACATAAACTTGCACAAGTATGATTTCAGTTTTATGTTTTTTATGAAACAGTCTTATCTATGACACCTCTACTAAAACCATTCTCAAGTAAAAATTCAGAGAGAGTGTCATACCATGTTCTTGGCGCTTGCTTAAGACCATAAAGAGCCTTGAAGAGAAAATAAACAAAATCGTCAAACTCAGTATTTATGAAACCAGGAGGTTGCTCCATATAGACCTATTCTTCAAGCTCACCATTCAGGAAAGCACTTTTCACATCCATCTGATAAACATTGAAGTTTGAATCTGATGTAAATGCTAAGAACATCCTGATGGTCTAGTCTTGCCACTGGTGCAAAGGTCTCATCATAATTAATATCTTCTTCTTGAGAATATTCCTTAGCTATCAGTATCGCCTTGTTTCTTGTTACAATTCCATTTTCATCAAGTTTGTTTCTAAAAACCCACTTAGTGCCAATCACAGACTTATCTTTTGGTCTGGGTACAAGCTTCCACATTTTCTATCTTTCAAACTGATTGAGTTCCTCTTGCATAGCAATCACCCAATCTGGATCTCCAAGAGCCTCATTAACTTCCTTTGGTTCCATCTGAGATAAGAAACCAGAATATAGATATTCATTTGCAGTAGCTTTCCTAGTCTGAACTCTTGCACTTGCATCACCAATGATTAGATCTTCAATGTGAGATCTATTCCACCTTGTTGCTTTAGGTAGATTAGCCGTTGATGATTCAATATTTTCCACATTCTGTTGAGTTTGACTAGCGGATCCTTGCTCTTCTCCTTGTTCCGCTCCTCCTGAGTTGTTGCCATACTGATCTGCAGAATCTGATACTTATGGACTTGCTCCAGAAATAGTTTGACTATGCTCCTCTGCATTTCCACTGTCATCATTTGCATTTGGACCATTACCATCAGAATCTGGATCATAATCATGTCCATTTCTGTGATCATTTCCATTAACATCTATATCTGGAATAACTTCAGTTTCTCCTTCATCATCAGAAAGATCTTCAACATCAAGACAATCTGAATTGTCTTCCTTCTGAATACTTGGGATCTTGGCGTCATCAAATGTTACATTAAGGATTTCCACAACTTTCATGTCATTAATCATAAGAACCTTGTAAGCCTTAGACTCCAATGAATAGCCAAGGAATATACCTTCTTCAGCTTTAGCATCAAACTTTTCAAGATGCTCATTGTCCTTAAGCATATAGTATTTTCCTCCAAACATATGAAAATACTTCACGGATGGTTTCTTGTTGGCCATAAGCTCATATGGTGTCCTTTCATATGTTTTGTTGATCAGGGTCCTGTTCTGAGTATAGCAAGCTATACTGACTACTTCAACCCAGAAGTAGGTAGGAAGATTGGCTTCATTAAGCATAGTCCTTGCAGCTTCAACCAATGTACTATTCTTCCTTTCAACCACTTCATTCTGGTGTGGAGTCCTTGATGCTGAATACTGTCTTCAGATGTCCTTCTTTGTACATAAATCATTCAACTTTGCATTTCTAAATTCTTTCTCATTATCTGATCTAATAGTTCGCACAGGCACTCTAGCTTCCAAATCAATCTTATTGATGTGATCAATGATTAAATCAGTTGCTTCATCCTTTGAATGTAAAAAGAATACCCATGTGTATCTGGAATAGTCATCAACATTCACTAAGCCATAATGCTTTCTTGAAATTGACATGACATTTACTGGACCAAATAAATCCATATGCAAAAGTTACAGTGGTTCAGTGATGTCAGTCATAGTCTTCTTCTTGTGTGATGCTCTCTTTGACATTCTTTTCTCACATGCTTCACATAGTCCATCTCAGGAAAACCTCTCACCAGTTTTTTCTTAACCAAAGAATTCATGGTCTTGAAGTTTAAGTGGGAGAGCTTCTTATGTCATAACCAACTTTTTATCTGCAAAAGCTTTACTATAGAAACACAATACTTGACCATCTCCAGCAAAATTCCAATCAGCTACGAACAAATCACCCTTTCTCACTTCATTGAGAGTAAGCTTCTGATTCTTCTGATTAGAGATCAAACACTTCTCCTTCTTGAACACAACTTCATATCATTTGTCACATAATTTACTGATACTGAGGAGATTGTGCATAAGACCTTCAACCAGAGATATTTCTTCAATAATGACATTGCCAATTTCCAAACAGCCATATCCCGTTGTATAACCCTTGATGTCATCTCCAAAGGTAACCACCGGGCCAGCTTTCTCAACCACCTTTGATAGTAGGGCTCTAGCTCCAGTCATATGCCTTGAACATCCACTTTCCAGAATCCACATGACCTTCTTTTCCTTAACGCCTTGTATACAAAGAAGATTAAGTTTTCTTTGGTACCCAAACCAAGTTGGGTCGAGGGGACTTAGAAGCATTTGAATATTTGACATGTTTCTTCACATAATTAACATGTCAACATTCTTTGCATTAATATTGACTGTTTCCTTGTCACTTTCAGAAGCCCCAACAGATTTGCTTCTGGGCTTGGTGAAAGGTGTCTCTTTTCTAGATTTAGGAGGGCTTACAGTCTTTGATCTTTCATGGTTCTTATGAGCATTTTTATCATGATTATGAGATGTATTATGTGAGTGTGTGGAATCAAGATAAGTGTTCATGAAGAAAACAAGACATGGCATGCAAATAGGCTTTTCACACTTAGGAGATTTAGGCATGTTAGGCATGTTATGAACATAAGCAATTTAGCATTGTCTACTTTAATCTTTCTACAAGCATGAGTAAGGTGACCAACAGAACCACAGTTGTTACATAACTTCCTAGGGCCATTAGCTCATATCTTGCCATTTCTGTTTCTACTTCTTCTAGTCTTGGAAGTAAAACCTAGTACAGCATTAGAATGTTCACTTTCACTAGTTACTGACATAGGTTTCTTTGCCTTTTCTTTCTTTAAATTCTCAAGATCTTCAACAAGCAATTCATGATGAATAAAAAGACTCTCCTCATCAAAAGGTTCAGGGGTAGCTGTTAGGAATATGTTTTAGTGTTGATGATAATTCCCCAAAACACCTTAAGTAGATATGTTAGTGTTTTTCAGTAGCTGTCAACGGATAAGCACACTTCTATTATCCGTTGATAGTGTAGCTTATTCTTTTATGAGTTTGTAGCACATTTTATATACTAGTATAGTTGAAAAAGTTTGGAAGTTTTAGTTGATTCTAAGTCATGTTGACTACTAGCAAGATATGCAAAATAGGTTAGCTAAGTGTAAATATTCAATGCCTTGTAATTTTGCATAAGTGAAAGAGTATCAACTGCTAAGGACATACGTTCAACGGATAAACAACAAAGCTTTAACGGATGACTCAACAAGGCTTCAATGGATAATCTATTACTATCAACGGCTATCAGACAAGGTATCAATGGATGACTCTAATAAAGCTTCAATGGATGATCTACACAATAGCAGTTGATGGTGACTTGACATAAACTGACAGAGTCACATGGGTTGATAGTATACTAAAGGAATGTGGCATCCTGATTAGGAGTTATAGAAGATCATGAAGCATTTCCATTTTAGTGCAAAACAAAGGCGTTTAAAGATGCTGTATTTCTCCTAGATTGCATTGGACAGAGAAATGAAGAAACATGTGCTTGGACTTAGCTGCTAAGGTAATTTGTATTTGTCTTATTGCACATATAACTTGGTAGTATATAAACCAAGTGTAGCAAGTAATTTGGTAGAGATTTAATATCAAGTATCAAACACTCTTTAACCAGAATACTTGTAAGCGGCTGTGTACAATTTGTATCACAGAAAAGAAAAGTGCCATAAAGAAACCCAAGCATGTCAAAGAAGGTGCCACTGATCTTGAACTCCCTACTTCTGATGCTATGAAAGATGCTCCCGCCAACGTAGAGGTTGCTCTTATGAACGGGATCGAGGTTGCTCTCGCGGACACGATTGAGGTTGCTCCAAGCAGTGAGGTGAAGAATGCCGAGCTTTTTGAGGAAGTTCCCATCTCACATGTCATTCCGGATCCTCCAACTACCTAAATATCCTTCACTAAGCTCTTTTGATGTTAGTTTTTTATGAACAATTATTATGGTTTCTAAACATTTGGATTAAACTTTTAAATGAGTAGGTGGGCGCCTCTAACGCTCCACGGTTGTAATCCCTAACATCTATTCGCTTTTTCTTTATGAACCTTTGAATTATGCTTCTTCGTCTATCATTTTTTAATTAAACTAAGGGTTATTATTTGATTTCCTACTGTAGGAATTTATACATAACTTACAAACGAGTTAAGGTAGTAACTTAACTTATAAGTAACCAAAGGTAGAATTTTATTGACCAGGAGCTCTAATTTAGCCTTAGGCTGATTTAGCTAGTCTAGATAAACTTTAAGCGTATTAACTGGGCTTCTGAAGCCTCATGCTAATTAGGATTGTAGCCTAAGCATCACAACATTTCACTCCTTACGTGAATTGACACTTAAAAAAGTCGACTTAGTTCCAGAGTTACTCGTGAATCTAAGAGTTCTAATGGCAGCCATTGTGATGTCTCAGGGGTTGATTGCATTCAAATAACTCGAATACAACGATAGGCTTTTCAACTTAAAGCCTAAGCATAATAGGAGAGTAATAGCTTTTCAACTTGAAGCCTAAACCATAAAATGAATAATGAGTAATGACTTTTATATCCAAAGTCTAAATAGAATTATAAGGAATGAGAATCATTAGGACATACGCGAGGAGAATTAGCTTTCACGTGCCCATTTAAGATTCCCATCACTGTCTTGGTAGCCTGCTTCAGAAAGACTGGCTCTAGGGGTTTTCATTTGGAAACCCTGTTCTAGGAGCCATGGTCTAGAAGCCCCTTTTAGGCAGTCATGTTTAGGTATCCTCATGGTAGCTACGAGACTCTTGCTGGTAGCTTCTTTTCGGAATCCCTGCAAATCAATATGCTACAAGTAGTCATATGAATCCTCTAATCTGGATTTTCATGACTTAGTTCATTGAGAAATGTGTAAGACCTTTGCAAGAGAGCCCCTCACAAGTTTCCTTGAATAAAATAGTCCATGCGTGCTGGTCTAGGCTCCATACATGCCTTATAAAACAAAGTGAGGGTACCGGTAGGTCATTTACAAGAGGGATCCTTGCCATCCTTAATCATAAAGGAACCATGTGAGCCCTATTCAAGGGGATCCTCACATGTCTTATCAATTAAAATAATCTATGTGTGCCGGTCTAGGCTCCACACATGCTTTATCAAATAAAATAAGGATATCGATAAGCCCTATGCAAGAGGGATACTTACCATCCTTAGAATAAAGGAACCATGTGGGCCCTATTCAAGAGGGATCCTCACATGTCTTATCAAATAAAAGGATCCATGTGTTCCGGTCTAGGCTCCACACATGCCTTATCAAATAAAATGTGGATAACGTAAGCCCTATGTAAGACTTACCATCCTTAAGCATAAAGGAACCATGTGAGCCCTATCCAAGTGGGATTCTCATATGTCTTATAAAATAAAAGGATCCATGTGTGCCAGTATTGGATCCACACATATCTTATCAAATAAAATGAGGATACCAGTAAGCCTTATGTAAGAGGGATCATTACCATCTATTATATATATTTGATTCTATCAGAATTTATCATCAGGAGTTATCTCAGAAGTTCATCAGAGTTTAGTTATCAGCTTTTGAAGTAGAAGCTATCAAAGTTTGTCATCAGTATTTATGTCAGAGTTTAACACAATCAGTGTTTAATGTCAAAGTCTAAGTTGCTACAAATTAGGAGGTGATTGATTCTGTCTAAATAGATAAGATATGCAGAGATATGTCGGTTCCAGGAGTTCAGCAATTAGCAGCTATCAATTATATGATATATTATGTAATCAGTTTTGGGAATTATATATTTGTAATTGATAGTGTAGCTGTGTATTATATAAACACATATTATGTTACACTATAAGTGTTGTTTTTCAATCATCATTCATGTAACCTAGCAGCTCTCGAGGATACCTGTTTATCCTTTGATAGAGTAGTTTGTATTTTCTTATCAATTTTTATACATCAATAAAAGTTGTTCTTCATATTTGTGTTGATAATCAATTTGATTATGTTATACTGTATTCAAACCCCCCTTTTACAATATATTTAAAGCCTAACAATTTGTATTAGAACCAAATATTAACACGCATACAGTTTAAGATCTAACAAAAAATCATGCTTATTAAAAATTCAACACATAACCAATCAACCATGTCAATCACCAGTAGGTATGAATCTATTAGAGTTCCTATGCTGAAATTAAGTGAATATCCTATATAGAAAGTAAAGATGACTATATTTTTGGATGCCACAGATCTTGAATATCTTGACAGGATTTATGATGGTCCTCAAAAACAACAAAGCTAGTTGTTGTCTTCTGTTGGCTCTTTTCTTCCCACTGGTCATGTTTTGCAGGTTAATTCATATGATGCAAAAAAGAACCTATATGACCTAGGATTTGACTATATAAAGTTCCACGCATGTCCGAATGATTGCATACTGTATAGGGGTATATATAGTGAGGGTTCTAAGTGTCTTAAGTGTAATTTATCTCGTTGAAAATTGGGGAAGGATGGTAGAGTCAGGACTAATATCCCAGAAAAAGTTTTGAGGTACTCCCCTATTATTTCCAGGTTTAAACAATTGTTTAAATCTATTTCTACTACCGAAATGATGACTTGGCATGCAAACCACCGAATTCAAGATGGCCTGATGCGCCATCTAGCCGACTTTCCTTCTTGGAGGAATATCGATCATAGGTGGCTTACCTTTGGTAGTGAGGCCAGTAATCTTTGCTTAGTTTTGTCGGCAGATGATATAAATCCACATACTAATAGACTAACCAATAAGTATAGATGTTGGCCAGTGGTATTAGTAACTAAATAATCTTCCTCCATGGTTATGCATGAAGAGGAAGTTTATAATGTTAATATTATTAGTGTCTGGTCCGCATGAGCCAGGAAATAATATATATTTATATCTACAACCAGTGATTGATGATATGAAAAAGCTTTGGAAAGAAGGGGAACCAAATGTTTTCGACGGGTATAGTAAATCTTATTTCACTTTAAGAGCAATGTTGTTGTGGATGATAAATGACTTCGCTGCATGTGGTAATCTATCTGGCTACATAAATAAGGGGTATATGGAATGCCCAGTATGCTGCGATGATACTATAGCAAAATACTTAACTCATAGCGGGGAAATGTGCTACCAAGGTCATCGTTGGTACTTGCCTCGACATCATCTATATAGGAGGCATAAGGTGTAATATCATGTATTTTCAAGAATTATTAGTGTTATTATTTGTGTATTTTATGTGATTGTTTTATTAGAAAAGGAATAAAATTGTGAATATTTTATTCCTATATGTGGTGTTATTGATTTTAAATTGGTCAATATGCTAATTCTTAGTTCTGTATCGATCCCTGTCAATGTTGTGAAAGTAATAAAGACTTTTACTATTTTCAGAATTTTATTAAAAGCCGATTGTTTTATCAATATCGGTAAAGTGAACTCATTTTAAAATGTTAGGGATCGAGTGGATATTTTTATCCGCGTCAAAATTTTATTAAAAATATTCTAGAATGTGGAATATGCAAATTTGTGATAAATTTGATATTTTTAGAATTTTTGGACATATTTAATCATGTCCTTTAAAAATGTAAAATTTATATTTTTTTACTGGTCTTTTATCTGTGTTCACCATGGTATCGGGTGCGCGGTAAAAATATTTAAATTGAATATTTGGTGATCGTTTAATTGCCTGTTAAATGAAATATTATGTGTTTATTTAAATTAAAATGTTCTTGGTTCAAAAATAGTACGTGATAGATTTTATCTGTGGTCCCGTAAGGGCCAGATTATTTTTAGAATAATTGTTACACGTTTAAATTGCAATTATATGAAATTATATACTCATTGGATTCATTTTAAATGGTGTATGTGAATTGTACGTGTTCCATCTCGTTCTGCGTCAGTTGGTGCATTTTACAATTATTTCGGGGTTTTGTTGTTAATTTAGAAAATATTGTGATTTAATAAAAGCATCGGACCGGGGCCCTACCGGTCGATGTTGGCATGGCCAATGCACTCGGATCAGCAATGAAACACAATTTTGTTAAAAAAATTTCGGTTTAGTTTCGTTGCCATGTTTTCCTCTGCATTGTATAATACAACCCAAACTATTTAGTTCTTCTATAAAATACAATGTCTTGCATAAGCAATATTTTAAATCTTCAATATGAATTTTGTGTGGTTAAGTAACATGGTGGGTTCTACACTTAGTTTCGTATCATAATACACTATTTTCTTCAAAAATGTATATTTCTTTATACTTTTAACTGCAGAACACACTACAAAATATTATGTTCTTCTGCAGAATATTAAATATTGGATTGGGTTCTTCTGTAGAATTCATAATATCATATTGGATTCTGCTGCCAGAACGTCAAAATTTGAATTGAATTCCGCTACTGAAGAAATTTAATTTTGAATTATAATATGAGTTCTTTAACAGAACATTGGGTTCCACTTCAACACATACAACATGTTTCCAACAGAANTGAACACTAAGTTCTGCATTTGAACAAAATACTATTTTGCGGCAGTACATTGTTTTCTACTTCAACGTATATAATAAATTTTCAATGAAATCTATAACCAAACAATAGGTTCTGCAACTGAACAAAATATTATTCTGCAGTAGAAAATAGTCTAAGGTGCCTTAATGCTAATTGTCTAAATGTATATGTATGTCATAGTCGTGTAGATATATTCAAGGATTGAGAACGATGAATAGAGTCAAGGCTGGAGGGAGAATGAAAATAAAATAAACAAATAAAGATTTGATATAAAACGAGGTAGTATTGTTTGGTCGAAAACACGCAAGCGCACGTGATCAACTTGAAGTATACGAATAAGTAGGATTCGTTCCCACAGAGACCGGTTTTTAGTAATCTATGCACTTATGCAACAGTGTATGATTTTTATCCA
>PHNY01002042.1:9792-34170 GCA_003724115.2 Anethum foeniculum
TAAGGCTATAAGGGTTCTGGAAGCAGCAGCAGAGGATAGAGATACAGTTCATCTTCAGGGTCAGGCTACAAGACAGGGATGGTTGATAGAAGCAAGTTCAAATGTTTCAACTGTGATGAAGTTGGACACTTTGCCAGTGAATGCAGAAAGACCCAACAAGCAAATGATAAAGGAAAGGCATATCAGAAAAAGGATTCTGGAAGTTCCTTTTATGATATTAAGTCCCAACAAGATTAAGTTATCATACTGTGTGGTCAAAATATCTAGTCAATTTTCATTGACATCCTCAGTTCCTTCCATCAGCGTTTCTATGGTTTTCCGCATATGTCTTCCATCTTCGCAAACCATAATCTGATATGATAACTTATCAAATGATAAAGGAAAGGCATATCAGAAAAAGGGTTTTGGATTTCTTTATGTACAGATTAAGTTATCTACATAAAAGGAAACTATATCAAAAAAAGAAAACCATAGAAACACTGATGGAAGGTACCTCTGGCAAGCTTATAGTTTCCTTTTATGTAGATAACTTAATCTGTACAGAAAATAATGAAAAAATGATTTATGATTTCAAGGAATATATGATGAAAACTTTTAAAATGATTGACCTTGGGTTAATGCATCATTTTCTTGGCATTGAAATTGCACAAGAAGCTGAAGGCATTTTCATTTGTCAAAAATAATATACATTTAACCTTTTAAGGAAATTTAATATGAGTAGATGTAAAGCAGTAGGTACACCACTAGTTGCTAAATAAAAGATGAAGAAGAAAGATGTGTCTGCAAAAATTGAAGGCTCGGGCTATAGAAGTCTCGTTTGAAGTCTTCTCTACCTAACAAACATAAGACCTGATATAATGTATGCAAGCAGTGAATTCTCAAGATTTATGCAAAATTTGAGTCAAATACATTATGGTGCAGCTAAAAGGATGTTAAGATACTTGCAAGGCACCAGTGATTATGGGATTTGGTACAAGCCAGCTTTAGACTTGAAATTTTACGGATATTCATTGAGTAACAAGGTTGCTGCTGATTCAAAGTTTTACATGGCTATACGGACAGTGATTGCGCAGGTTCAGAAGATGATATGAGAAGCACTTCAGGTTATGCTTTTACTCGAGGATCTGGAATTATCTCATGGGCATCAAAGAAGCAAGAAATGGTGGCTCAATCATCGGCTGAAGCAGAATATGTGGCTGCAACAAGCGCTGCTAATCAAGCTATATAGCTAAAGCGAATACTTGGAGACATGGAGAGATGCAAGGTGGAGTTGTGCAAATATTCTGAGACAACAAGTCAGCAATTGACATGACAAAAAATCCAGTAGATCATAGTAGAACAAAGCATATAGCAATCAAGCATCACTTCATTCGAGAAGCATCAACAAATGGAGAAATTGAGATGGTCTAGTACAGGACAGAGAAGCAGATGGCAAATATATTCACCAAAGCACTAGCAAGGCCAAAGTTTAAATACCTTCGAAACATGCTTGGAGTTGCGAGAAAATACATTAAGGTGGAGTGTTGAAATTACTAATGCATTTCTAGACTACCCAGAATTTTCTTATGTAATAAATAAGATCTAGATAAGGATGTATGTTCATGAATAAGATTATTCTAGAGAGTATTTACAGTTCCCGGAATGAAATATAAATATTCCTATTTACTTAAGCTATTTTATGTATAACATAAAATAATAAAAACCATATGATCTACGAAAAGTTGTTCTACTTTTATTAACACCAATATCAGCACTATTGTTTCTTGTATCAGACTAACACCTATAAATAAGGCCTATAGTTACATGTAGTAAAGTGTATGCTGAAGTTGTATTAGGATTGAAATAGAAAAAGAGCTGAAGCTCTCAGTTTTAAAAAGAAGAAGGTCATAGCCTTGTCAGTGTGTAATACAAAGGCTATATATAAAGTATAAAGTGTGTTGTTGTTTTGAAGTAAACATATACAGTACACACAGGTACATTTTTTTCAAGTTGAAAAAAAAATATTAAGTCAAGCCCATTCACATTTCCAACATTAAGATCTAGCATTCTTAATTTACTGGTTGTTGGAAACTTTGTTTATCTTTTCTTGATTGCTACTATTGTTGTCTCATATAGGCTAAGAGATTATCAAACTTTTTACAACATTATGGAGATCAGTTCTTTGAGATTTCAATGATCTAAGAGGAGATGGAGATTCTCAAAGTTATAAAATGGATGAAGGTTGGGAAGTTTTTGCTGCAGTGTTCCTAAACAGTGTGACTTTATAGGTGCTAATAAATGGTGAATCGGAGATTCATGATGTCATGCTTGAAGATCAGTTGGATAATGACTTTGACTTTGACGAGGCTGATGATCTTAATTTCAATTTATTTTTATTTTAGTTTGCCATATTTGTTCCGTGAATCTTGTGTCGTGATGGTATTGAAATTTGTACTAGTCATGTAAGTGAATATATTAATCCTTTAGTTTGTTTGGTGTTCAATTTCTCCCCTTGAATATGTTATATTATTTTCCCCACAAAAAATTGATCAATTGAAAAAATATTTTGAGATATCGAAGGACATGTAATACATTAAAAAAATTGAAAGAAAATGGAATGGTGTTGGTGAAGGAATCTAAATGAGTTGCTACTACAGAGCTCTAGAAAAAAGAACAGATGGAAGAACTTTTTTTATTTCTGAATTTGATTCCTCTAATTGAATTAATTTACATATGATGTAGAATATGCTTTATATAGTTTCTACAGAACATTCTAGATAAAATTTAGAGAATTAATATAAAGAACCTCTAAATGAAGTTGATTACAAGGTGCATGAACATATAATAAATAGATACTGTGAATGTGAAATGTGAAAATGAATATGAAAGTGCATGAATTCTAACACTCCCCCTTAATCCACTTGTTTGACAACTCCAATGCGTTCACGTAAGTAGCAGAAATTTTCTTTAGGAAGAGCCTTTGTAAAAATGGCAGCAAGCTGTTCTTGAGTATTGCAAGAGTATTGCAATATTGTAGTTGTATCTCTCCTTCTTCAATTGCATCCCTGATAAAATGATATTTGATTGCAATGTGCTTATTCCTCTCATGACACACTAGGTTTTTAGCTATAGAAATGGTTGATTTATTGTCACAGAATAGAATAGTAGCTTCCTTTTATTTTTCTCCAATATCTTCAAGAATCCTCTGTAACCATATTGCTTGAGATGTTGCTTTTGGAGCTGCCACATATTCAGCTTCTACTGATGATTGTGCAACAACTTTTTGCTTCTTTGACAGCCAAGAATAAATGTTTGTTCCAAGTAAAAATGCATAGCCGGATGTACTCTTCATGTCATCTATGCTGCCAGCCCAATCACTATCTAAGTAAGCAATTAGATACAGATTTTCTCCAGCTTTGTAAAAGATCCCATAATCAATTGTTCCCTGCAAGTATCTCAGAATTCTTTTTGTTGTTCCAAAATGTGTTTGACTAGGGTTCTGCATAAATCTTGATAGTAGAGTTGTTGCAAACATTATGTCTGGCCTTGTTGCTGTAAGATACAACAAGCTACCCACTAAACTTCTGTATTGAGAGCAATCTACCTTTGATGTTCCATCATCTTCTGATAATTTTTCACTAACAACCAGTGATGTTGAAACTAACTTGCAATTTGACATATTAAATTTGTCAAGAATACTATTTGCATACCTCTTTTGTGAAACAAAAATCCCCTCCGCTCCTTGTGATACTTCAACGCCCAAGAAATAATTTAGTAGCCCCAAATCACTCATCTAATAAGACTTCATCATGTGTTCTTCAAAGCTTTCAATCATCACTTTATCATTTCCTAAAAAAATGAGATCGTCGACATAGAGACAATCAATGAGAATCTTGCTTCCTTGTTTCTTCACATACAAAGTTGCTTCATTCTTGCTTTTTTGAAATCCTTTTTTTAGAAAATATGTGTCAATCTCTTTGTACCATATACGAGGTGATAAAGGCCTTTATGAGTTTGTACACTTTTTTTTCTCCCCCTTCCAACAAGAACCCTCATGGTTTCTCAACGTAAATTTCTTCATCTAGCTTTCCGTTTAAGAATGCTGACTTAATATCAAGCTAGAAAATTTTTCATTTCTTTTGTGCAGCAAGAGCGATCAAGGTTCTTATAGTTTCAAGTCTTGCTACTAGGGAAAAAATCTCTGAAAAATCAACACCAGGCTTTTGAGTAAACCCTTGAGCGACTAGCCTCGCCTTCTGCTTTTGAATTTTTCCATTTTGATTTAATTTGGTCTTGTAGATCCATTTTAACCTGATAATTTCTCTTCCTTTGGGTTTTTCTACAAGCTCCCATGTTTTGTTCTTTTCAATCACGTGCATTCTTGTTCCATTGCTTGCTTCCATATTTCATGTTTCTCACCTTCTTCAAAATTTTCTGATTCACTAACCACAAAATTACAAGATTGATATATGTCACTCATTCTTCTGAATTTTCTTGGTGGAGTTTCATTATCATCCTCTGATTCAGATGTGTGAGTGTGTTGATATTGTTCTTCTATTTCTTCATTTTCTTCATTTGCTTCCAGAGAACTTGGTTGATTAACATGTTCCACATGTTTTTCTGTCCAATCTCACGCTACATTTTCATCAAATAGAACATCTCTACTAACAACCAATTTGTTAGTTTCAACATTTTAAAGCCTGTAACCTTTAGTCTCCAGAGTATAACTAGTAAAAATACATTTTGTACTTTCATCATATAGTTTAGTACATTTCTCAACAGGTATATGAGCATAACCGATGTAGCCAAATATTCTTAAATGACTTACAGATGGTTTTTCTCCACTTCATAGCTGTATTTGTAGCTTCAGCCCAGAACGTCTTTGGCAGTCCTTTTTCATTTATCGTAGACCTGGCCATTTCAACAATTTTTCTAATTTTACGTTCTGCAACTCGTTCTGCTGTGGATGTACCCTGCTGTGAGCTGCTTCCAAATGCCTTCATCTTTGCAATATTCCTTGAATTCTTTAGAGGTATATTCACCTCATCTATCACTCTGTATGCACTTAATGTCACAGCCACTTTATTTTTCTACAAGCGCTTTAAATCTCTTGAAAATAATGAGTGCTTCTGATTTCTCCTTTAGAAAATAATCCAAGTCATTCTTGAAAAATCATCAATGAAAATTATAAAATACCTTTGTTGTTCCAAAGATTGTGTTTTCATTGGACCACAAATGTCGGCGTGTATAAGTTCCAAGCATTTTTTTGCTCTCCATGATTTTCCTCTTGGATATGACATTTTGTGGTGTTTTCCCATGATGCATCCTTTACACGTGTTCTTTTCATTTTGTAATTCTGGTAGGCCATTCAGCAGTTTCTTTCTTTGAGTAGCTTTAATCCCTGAAAATTTAGATGGTGATATCTTTTATGCCAAAGCCATGATTGGTCTACAACTTCAGCCTTTACAGCATTCTAGTTAAATATTAGTGGAAGGTTATGTTCCTCTCCATCTTCACTTCTGCAATGGCCTAATTCTTGTTCTTTTTCTGAAAGATTCTGCACAAATTATCTTCAAATACAAGACAATAATCATGTTCCAAAAGCTGTCCAACACTTAATAAATTTTCTTTTAAATCTGGAACGAGAAGAACATCTCGTATATATTTGACTCCAGATTTTGTGTTGATAGCAATTGTTCCTTTGCCTTTTGCTTCTGCAACAGTTCCATTACCCATCCTCACCTTTGGGTTTATTGTTGTATCAATTTGCACAAAGATATTTTTATCTTCACACATATGATTGCTGCAACCACTGTCTAAATACCAGGCTTTATTGTCTTCATGAAGGCTGGAATGACAAGCATAAAATATTTGTTCTTCTTTGTTGACCTCCTTTTCTTGTGTAAAATTTGCCTTCTGGAAATTTTTAATCTGCAGTCTTTTTCAATATGACCAAATCGTCTACAATAATTACATTGAGGCTTACCCCTGAACCAACATTTTTATGTTATATGGTTCTTCTACAGATGTTGCAAAAAGATTTTAGGTTAGAACTTGTACCTCTATCATTCTGATCATTTTTGTATCATTTTTGTAAGTGTTGGTATAGTTTTCTCTCTTTTTTATCCGGTCTGACTTCTTTTTCTCCTAGTTGTAACCACCTTTCTTTGCAAATTGTTGTGGCTTCGATAGAAAAACATTTTTTGATTGCTCACCTGTTTAAGTCTTATTTTTTTATGTGCTTGAAGAGAGCCCATCAATTATTTTATCGACAACTTGGTCAGATCTTTTATTTCTTCAATAACAGCAACAATATATTCATATTTATCTGTTAAACTGATCAAAATTTTCTCCACAACATGTTGATTAGAAATATTATAACCATAGGTTTTCATTTGATTTACAATCTCAGCATGATAGCTTTGTATATTTTCAGAATCCTTCATTCTTAAATTCTGAAATTCCTTTTTAAGAGATTGGATTACCTTTTCATCTCCATGGAATTCACCTTGTAGAATTTCCCATGCTTTTTTTGCTGTTTAAGCTCTAGATATCCTTGTAAAAATTGGTTTTGTGACTCCCATCTGAAGTTTGCTCAGTGCTCTTGAATCTTGGCGACGAGATGATTCAATTTTCTTTAATTCTGCTTTAGTCAAATTTGTTTCATCATCTGTAAATCCTTTCTCCACAATATTCCGTAAGCCTTCTGCCCTTAGAACAATTCTTATTTTATCTTATAGTAGTCATAATCTTCACCATCAAAGGCAAGAGTTAGAGATGATTGAGAGTCTCAATTTGACACCATGTAATCACTTCTTGTTTCAATCCCAGATTAGAAACGAAACCGGCTCTGATGCCCATTTGAAGGAATCTAAATGAGTTGCTACTTCAAAGCTCTAACAAAAAGAACAGATGAAGAACTTTTTATATTTCTGAATTTGATTCCTCTGATTGAATTAATTTACATATGATGTAGAATATGTTTTATATAGTTTTTACATAACATTGCAGAGAACATTTTCTAAAGTTGATACAAAGAACCTTTAAATGAACTTGATTATAAGGTGCATGAACATATAATAAATAGATATTGTGAATGTGAATGTGAAAATGAATATGAAAATGCATGAATTCCAACCATTGGATATTGAAAATGATTACTATCTTCAATTATGATGTACTATCTTCAAATAAGATAGTTTTCTTGATTTCTTATTAGCCAAAACAATATATTTGTTTTTTCTTTTTTTTGAGTGCTCAAATAATTCCTTTATTAGTAATTAATAGTTAATTTCACTTTTGATGTTAATATGCAAATTGATGTAAATTTTAAATTTACAAAACAAAAAAAAAAATTAAAACCTAAATTTCATTTCTATAAGAAAATATTGAATTTAGTAATGAGCATAACTATATATTTGTTATGTCTCACATATTTATCAACAGTTACCATAACAATTATTTAAGCAAAGGGGAAGTATAACATAAAACTTATTTTTTACTAGTAATTATTATGTACAAAAGATTCTTGAAATGATTATTAACATATAGTTTGGAAACCTAAATAAAATATTCATCTACTTATGCACTTTAAAATTCTTTAAATTTATCGGGACTAAAAAAAATCTTTAACTTATATTTCGAATTTATTATCGTATATTTCTGAATTCTGAGAAAGCAGGGTAAGAATTTGTAGGCATCAGGAGGAATTTTGAATGCAAGAATTATTGTGATTTGAACGTAACAGAAGAATAATTTGAATGTAATTATTATGATTTTAAAACTGGGAACTCAAGCATTTTAGAAGAATATATAATTGAACATTTACTATTGTTGAAGTTACAACGAATCCACACAAGAATAACAAAAACTTAAGTCCAAGGGGCAACACAAAAACATGGACACACACAGATACATGTCTAACATATAACCACTCCCAAGGAAGAGCACACAACTGCATACATATTTATTAAGTTTTACATTCTTCAAAATGAAGATGAAACTTTGTAAAATGATAAATATTGATAAATATAACTTCACAATGCAGAGAGCAGCCCGGAATAACTAGCCCCTCATAAATCATTTTGGAAACTCCGAATCCACGTTAATGTCACTATGTTCAGTTTCTTGGTTTCGATAGAATTCAACATCTATGGGCAATGTAGCAGTACCTGTCTTTTGATGCACCTTGGGTGAATATCTTGACCTAGATAAAGAGTTCAGACTTTTTGTCCTTTCCTTTGGACGAAGAAAATCAAGAGCAATAGCTTCCAATGCTTTTGTTGTCATTTGCCGACTCCTACTACTTTGCCTTTGACATGTTTCGGCAGGCTTCACTTCTCCAGTCGCGTCATTAGAATTCAGCTCAAGATGATGGTGTGTTTCACTATAGGAGGAACAATGAATTGCTGAATGGACATTATCAGTCATCGATGATAAAGAGTTCATACTCTTTCTCCTTTTCTTGGGACCAAGTAAATCAAGAGCAATAGCTTCCAATGCTTTTGTTGTCAATTCCCTACTTCTACTACTTTGTCTTCGGCCTTTTACGACAGGCTGCTCTTCTCCAGTTGCATCATTAGATGAATTTAACAACTCAAACTGATCTTTTGTTTCAGTAAAGAAAGAGGAACCAAGACTGGATGAATGTACATAATCAGTCGGTGGTTCATTAGTACCACATCCTGGAGATGGGTAAGGTTGGTTAAGGTCTATCAGAGGCCAGGACTTGGGCTTCTCAGTTGATGTCTCTTTATCTTTATACAATGTACTCAGCACCTCCTTTCTAGTACCATCGTCAGCCTTTCCTGCTGATTGAGTAAAGGTTACGCCTACTTCTGTAGCTCCTTGTTGAGTTTCCCCTGTAAGAGCATATGAAATTGACTGAATAGTTGTGTCAACTTCTGGATCTTTCACATCTTCTGTCTGAGAGTTCCATGCTTCGGCAGTAGATTTCTTACGAGTTTTTTTAGCACGATAAATGGTACGTCCGGTGAGGTCTTCTTTTTCATTGCCTATGGCTACTGCTCCTACAAGCAAACTAATACCAGTAATCTCTTTTATATTGAACAAATAATCCTCCAGTGAAACTTTTTCTTTTTCGAATCTCCTAGAAACCTGTACCAGATCATAAGGATCAACATAAGATGATATCTTCCATGAGAAACATCAGTGATAAACATTTTATAGGATATGAGGATAGAGTTTACAGAAAGAACAAATTTCAATATATAAATTCCAAGAACTTAAATGTTTTGCAAGTTCTTTTTTAGAAGATCTTAAACTTTATTATCATATGAACTAATAAAGGATAAATTTTATTCCGAAGAACAAAATTATGAAGCAAAGAATTTACAATTTTATAGTGCTGATCACCTAATATTTAATAAGTAAATCAATCCATATATATAAAATATGTCATGCATGAGAGAACTGAAGAAGACTGTGCCTGCTTCTGTGGTTAAAGGTTAATCATACTTTACACTTGGTGGTTTATTTTTCTGATACTGATTTTCTCTGTGGTTATATTTTCCTTTTATCCTTCCCTCTTGCCAGCTGCCTACTCTACCTCATAGAGTGTTGACTAGCCAATGCTAAGAGGGACACGTGAAGTGAAGACAGGGAACGATTAGATACGCGATATGAGGACTTTGAGCACGTAGTTTAAAAGGTGAGTGGGCAGGGAAGAAAGGGGGCCTACCCTAGCCATAGGCAGAGCCTTCGGTTAAGGTAGCCTCTGCTAGTAGGGTGTGAGTTCCTGCAGTTGCTATATTTGAGCCGCAGAGCCTATCTGTGGCAAGAAGGTTAAGATAAAGGTAGTCCGTGGGAGCTGTAAGGATAGCCTCGGGGGAGATAGTTCACAGGTAGCAGGCGTGCAGCCGTAGGCTTCCTAGGGGATGATTTATAAGTCCATCAACAATAATCCTCATGGCGTTGCTTTTCTTGTTCTAGAAATTTTAATGTGATGCTACACAAATAAGTATAAGTTGATGCAAGCTACAAAATTATCCTATTGCAGAAGAAACACCAGAAGGGGTTAGGAAACAATTTTACACAAATTCTACAATACAAATATTATGCACGAAATCAAATTAATCGTAGAAGACAAGTAGGTATCTTCTCTTAGCATGATGACATATCTATAATTCTTATGCGCGAAAATGAACTATGCGACCTGGTTTTTGAAGCTGTGGAATCTAATAAAATTTTGATGCATTACCTTCCCCAATAATTTTTTATGGTCAGAAGGCACATGGAGAGAGATGCGTGACAATAGCTCATGCTGCCTCCATCCTGTGTAAAGATTTTCTCCCGTTGTTATCTTACTACTGTCCTTTTTCCTGGACTGTGACCATCTGACGTATTCCTCAGTTCCATAGAACTTTCCGTAGTAGTAGTTGAGCACATCTGACATGCTTTTAGTCTCGACAAATTTCTTCACAAGACGAAGATTTTTGCCAAAGCTATATAGGCCTAGTAGAAAACTCCTACATTCGATGTCCTTCCACTTATTAGCTCTTGGAAAACAAGAGGAAATGCAACTGTTATTGTTACAATCCAATTCAGCATCATTTTTCAGCGATAAAAATGAGTCTTTGTCGATTCTAAGTCCGACCCTTTGGTTGGAAGAGACATAATTATCGCTTCTCATCAGCTCAGGAACTTCCACCTGGAACTCATCTCCAATTTGAGGACAATGTTCATCTTTAACATCATTATTTGAGGTGCTTGCATAATCAACCAAGTCTTTCTGATTAATATTCATTTAGCTAAATCCGCCTGCCAAATGCGAAACGATGTAGCCAGGTATATATTAATATTAATGAATATAAGTTGTCACCAGGAAATCATATCACGTAAAAAATAAATTTGGAATTTGAATGACAAGTCATGGTCTTCTTTATCAAGTACAGATATTGTTTAAAAACAGCAATTTTACACATCTAAAAACAAAATAAGAGGGATTTAAAATTTTCTAGTTTAAATTCAAATATCATCTCAAAGAACTCTGTCTAGAAAGGATCCAGTCACTCCTAGCTCTGCATTCATAAAAATAAAGGGGACGTGTGGTTCATTATTAATGACCCCATTTAACTGGAATCGGAACCTTAATCTTATGTACTAGAGTTTGGATCAACTATTAAGTTTGGGCGGGAAGTTCCCTACATTATCCTTGACATTCCATATCATTCTGTTTAGTATTCTAAAAGGGGTTTTAGGGGTACATTTCATATCATTCCCATTAGGGCATCTCCAATGGGGGGTGCCAATCGAAGTTGCCAATATTGCCAAATCATCAAAAATATTAAAATATATTCTTCTCTTTCTTCAATGATATTTTTGACACTCTTTTTAAAAATGGTTGGCACTCAAAGTTCATAATCTATTCATACATGTATAATTAAAACTAGATATAATGGTATATAAGTTTAATATGATGGACCACATTTTTACCACTTTAAGGATGCCAAAACTTGGCCACTTTGCTTGGCACTTTAACCACTCCAATGGGTAACAAACAAGAGTGCTATGCTACCTCATGCCACATGGCACTTCGGCACCCCCACTGAGATGCTCTTAGTATTTTAAATGGGGTCTTACGAGTGGGAATTTCAAATTCATTACCTACCCCTCTTAAAAATGGTTGCCCAAAACCGCCGTTTCCAGTGGAGATTTATTTTCATCCTTATTCCCGTTTTACGAGACGATATTAATTTCGCCCCGTTCCATTTAATAAATTTTTATTTTGTTAACCACTGAGATGTTCTTAGTATTTTAAATGGGATCTTACGGGTGGGAATTTTAAATTCATTACCTACCCCTCTTAAAAATGGTTGCCCAAAACCGCCGTTTCCAGTGGAGATTTATTTTCATCCTTGTTCCCGTTTTATGAGACGATATTAATTTCTCGCCCCGTTCCATTTAATAAATTTTTATTTTGTTAAAATAAATTCAATACTAATAATAAATATGTTACTCTACCTCTTGATGTAGAGGTATCTCCCTTGACACCCCCTCCCTTAACGGGATGTCGAGGGTTCGAATCTTGTTAAAGACAAAGCTGGGTATGTGAGTGTGTTTGACTATCAAAAAAAATTATAATAAATATGATTTCTATTTAAAATTTAGACTATAAAAGAATCCACTAAAGTACAATATTAGTTAAAATAATATCTAGATTTTTTAATAAAATAAGTATTGACTAAATAGCATAGTTGTGGCCATATTTTAAACTGATTTTCAAAAAAGTGGTCAAATTTTTGAATTCTCGAAAAAAAAATCCAGCTTTTGTTTCCGTCAACTGACGGTAACTGTTCGTCATTGACTAATAATTGTATAAAAGTAAATAGTATGTTTGGGACCGTATTTTACACTTATTTTCAAAATGTGTAATGTATTTGTAACAAAATATAATAACTACTCACCGCCCCATTCCTATTTTATTTTATCAGAGCGGGTTTGCCTCTTATGGTTTATGTTGTGTTCTCATTTTCCCATCCCATTTTGAAGCCTAATTCCCATCTAAACGCACTTAAAATACAAAAAATATTATTCAAATATATAACTTCAAAATTTAATTAAAAACTTGAATCATCTTTATAGAATGCCAGTAAACTTATGGGGTATTTGGATCGTGAATGAAATTCAAGAATGGGAATAAAAAGTATGGGAATGGGAATTGTTTAGTATCGGAGCGGTAAAGAGGAATTGTTTACCTTTATAATGGGAATGAAATTCATGTTCTCACTATGAAATTGTTAATCCTAACTTCAGCATGTGTGATTGAGGTTCCTATTCTTGTTAATAGAGATCATTAATCATGAACCAAACGCCCCTTGGTATACTGATAGTGTCAATTAAGCGATAACTACTTAGTAAGTTAAAGCTTTGATGCTATCAATAATCATCAGCCAACAGTGTTTCAAAGGTGTTATACAAAAAATCTTGAGAATCAAACTTTATTGATAATATTCTATTGATTACACTCATATGCCTGGTAATTGAGTCTAAAAATTGAAAAAAAAAAATCACAGACCACAAGTTACCGATCACAGCGATACACACAATATATGTCAATAAATTAATAAACAGCAGAATAATACAATAATATAACAAAACAAGTTGATAAAACTGTAGTTTCAATTTCTATTAGATACAAGACCATGGTACCCTACAACAACTCTAGTGAAACTAGATCCATTCAATCAAATCTCAGTATCCACGCATAATGAATTGTTTTGATATGTTTATAACATATTTTATGAAAAATAATAAATAAAATTCTTATTGAGACTAGGACTTGTAAGAAAAAAATAGGGGAATTATATATCTTACGACAAATAATTTCTTAAAAGAAAGGGAAATACCTTCTATATAGGCCAAATCAAGATAACACTGGTAACAAATATATTTCAGGACATCTTACTTGATAGATTATCGAACACGAATCTCAATGAACATGATTTGATGACACCCTCTACTCTCTGATGAGCTGCTGCAAAATGAAATGCATGACCTTGAATACAAAACAATCAAGCCAATGGAATAGATTGGCAAGCGTTGCGACAATGTCAATTAAAATACTGGGATAAATTTGTGTTTCACACCAAATATTATGTAGAACGACTTTTTCCTTATGTTGGCCTGTTATATATGTGAAAGATAATAGATAGATAGATAGATTATGCTTATTCTTATACTTTTAAGTTTGATACAATGAACCTCGCCTACCTTTTGCATTTAATATCCCAACCTTGAGTTATTAATAAAAAATAAAGATAAAACATATAGATATTGAAAATCTCGCTCAAATCTTTTAAGTTCGAAACTTTCGTATACAATAGCATGAACTAATTGACAAAATTTTAGTGCTAAAAATTAAATACTCCTAAATTTACAATAATAACTACATGTGTATATCTACTACGGACATGCTATACAAGGATGGAGTGACACAACGAATAATCAAGAAAATAGTCATTGCTAGAGCGCACTATCAATATCTCAACTAAACACCTAGCAACAATTTAGTGTCAAGCATTCAATAACACAATCTTTAAATGTCACCCGACACCTAAAATGATCTTTACATAATTATCACCCGACTCTAATAGTTTATGAACATTAGTCAATAAAATGATTAAAGCACTGATCAAGTAGTAATTCAATACAAATACTAAACTAGCATTGGAACCGAGTAAGATTTTGATATGGCTTTTGACATTACTATAATCTATTAAAATTTAATAAGTGCTTCTTGGATTCGGTATTTGAACTACTTTTTCCATGCCTTATTCTTATTCAATTTCAATTGTTGTATTATACTTACATTTGGTTTCATATATTAGAATGAATTATGAGATATTCATTTGAGTCTTTTCAAACTCAAACATGTTAATATTTCACTGTAAAACTTACATATTCATCCAAATACTATATGTCAATTTCAATTAATGAAATATTAATTAATAAATAAAATGTTCTGGCAAAAAAATTAATAAATAAAATGTTATGTGTAATATGATTGGGTAATATTTGTTATGCTAACATTTAAACATGGTATATAAAATATAATAAATATAAGTTTAATAATCCATAAAGCACAATCCATAACCACGCGAACACTTTTCTTGAAGGATTAATTAAGTGTGACTTAATCAAATAAATAAAAATGAAACTACTGGACTAATTATGAAATTATACATTAATTAATTAAGTGAGACTTAAATAAAATACGTTAGGTCTCAAATATACTGTAGAGGGGGTGAATATAGTATTAACAATCAATTCGATTAAACACATAAGATATGAAGAACAGTTTTTGTATTAATGATAAAAACTGTTAAAGTGTTTACAAAGTACTCTATCAAAGACTAAACAGATTATTCTTGAGAGCTGCCAGGTTACACAAATGATAACACAATAATCAACAGCTATAATATAAACCTAATATGTGTTTATATATCACACAGTTACACAATCATTTATAATAAATGTGAATATAATCAGAATAAATACAGAACACGTCCTATAACTGATTATAATTCCCTGAGATGTGGCACCGACAAATTTCTACTAAACTTATCTTCACAATCAGATCAATCATCTTCATATTTCTAGCTTCAGTAAAGTCTGATAGATAAAATGTGATATCAAATGCTGATATTTAAATACTGATATCTTCATCTTCTGACAAACTTTAATGATAAACTCTGATTGCTTCTTCAGACAAATATTGATAAGTTTATAACCTCTGATATTATCAATTTCATCTAACAATCTCCCTCAACTTATATATGTGACAATATAGACAAGTTCCTAATTGATGATGTCAAAACTAATATCTAAATGTAGAAATAAAATATGTACACATAACAGTATTTAATCTACAATCTTATTATATCCTTAAGCTTCTAGAAAAGAACTTTTTGATCAAGTATTCTTCAGCTATGTTCAAGTACATCTCCAACTTCTGTTTGATAGCCTTGAGTTCTTGAACTGAATCATCTACCTGGAAGATAGCATCTCATAGATCATTGACTTTGTCTCTGTTCATAGAGAGATCATCCTGCTAAATAACTCCAATATGTTTACCATCTAGATTGAATGTTATGACATCCATCCCAAGTAGCTTGATGATCTAAGCTCCTCCTTTAGGCATCAACAATAGTACCATCATGAAGTTCATATTGTGGAGTATAAGGATAAGTAGATTTCTTATAAATTCCTCTCTGTTTAATAGAAATTTGTTTCTTGAGGAATTCTGCCCATCTTGCAGTAGTAGAAAGTAACTTTGAGTAGATATACAACATACTCTAACTCCTGCCAAGATTTGATTAACACATTCTCTTCAGATACCCTGAGTCTTTTACCAGTATTTAGAAAGTACAGTGGCTTCTCCTTAGGTGTGTTCCCATCTAAATGGTCAAGAACAACATGTATAGAGATCACCTTTTCAAGATGCTTCAGCTAAACTTGTTCACTAATTCATCAGTGAGAGCTGTGGGGTCTTTGATACTCAAGCACTACCTTGATATACCCTTTCACCTTTCACACCAAGTCTATCCCTTGTTCCAGGATGCCTTACAAGCACCTTGTCACTATAAACCTTCTTCCATAACTCATCCTTCTTAGCAGGGGGTGCTGACTTGTTCTTCCATAACAACTTTCTCTTTTCAGTAACAAAGGGTTGTGTAAGATCAACTTTAGGAGTATTAGCATTTGTATCCCCTCCATCAGGATTTGTATCAGATTTTATGTCAACAGGATTTGAAATATCAGGAGATAAGACTTGTGTTGCAGAATTATATATAACATCAACTTGAGCATTGTCGGAGGTTGATAAATGTCGTATATCAAGATTTGTACCTTCAATTTGAGCAATATCAGAAATTGAAGTCTTCTCTTGCGACTTTTCAGCCCAATCAGCACCAAGAATCATTCTTTTTTTACCCCTGTAGACTAGGAAATATGTTTCTTCTTTTGTTAACTTCTCATCATCATCTGCTTCCACCCAACATTTCTCTAGCTTTCGAAAGATTGGATCAATGTAGACCTTAGCAGACTCTGATTGGGTTTCTTCAATCTTCTGCTCCCTTATCTCTCCTATCAGCTTGTAGAAAAGCCTGAGATCTAGTAACAGGTATGTCAGAGTTTGTATTGCTGACTTCTTTAATCATAATGCCTTTCTCCCTAGGCCTTTGTGTTTTTTTCTTCTTAGGAGAGTTGGAAATAGCTCTTGCAGCATCAGTATTTGAGGTTGATTTTAGAAGAGCAAAGTCTTCTTCCATTTGTTTGATCTACTCCAAGTCTACTCCAGGATAGTGATTCTCAAAAAGTTTTCTGGCAACAACATCATCAAATTCTTGAATTTTTGGATCCTTGTAATACAACATTGTTGTTTTGCCTCTAAATTTCAGTGTTTGTATGAACTAACTTGCCTCAGCAACAGCTTCAATCAACCTGACAGCATGGTCTTCATCAGCATTTGTCATTGTCAAAGTTTGTTCCTCGGTAGTTGTTATCTGAGTAACAGTAGTCAGTTTCTTTGATTGGACAAGAGTCTTTCCTCTTCCTCTTCCTCCAGCTCTTCCTCCACCCCTAGTCTTCACAGTTTGGGTAGTTGTTTTTGACACACCACTAGAGCCAACATCATTATGGCTCCTGGTTGATTTCACACCCTTATTACCACCATCAACAGTAGCATCATCTTCAGGCATAGAAAATGGTAGGAGAGCATTTCGACTTTGGTAACTTCTCCCCCTTTTTGACATCATCACATAGGAGGAGAGAAACAAGAAGTTCTACTGAAGTTTGAATTTGAGTCAACTGACTTGACATCTCCTCATGCCTCTTCTCTATCATGTCATGTCTCTCAACATTAGGATCTGAAATCTTCTTCAACTCCATGTTCTGCTTGAGTTTTACCTCATCAAAAGCATTCCTAAGTGACTCAATAGAAGCTTGAGTTTGGACATGATCTGAGTGAAGAGACTTTATTATAATTGTTGATGACTGAGATGTGCAAGTAGTTCGGGATTCTTAATCACCTCCTTAGAAGTCAGGAGATGATCATGAGCAAATTGATAAGATATGGACTTCTCAGCATGCCTCCATTGATATCTTCATTCATCATTTCTGAATTTGGTTGACAGTGAGGAATAATGCTCAACATGTTGCTTCCTTTTCTCTGCTTCTGGAACATTATCAGAGAATATTAGTGGTGAGAAATCCTCACTTGAATGAAGAGAAACATTGATTGATCCTTTAAGGTCATCCTGTGCTACTTCATCTTCAGCATCAGGGTTTAAGGCATCTTCGTCCAAGATCAGTGTATGTGAACCTACATCAGATTCTTCACCAACAACATCAGAAATTATTGCCCCTTCATCTACAGCAACATTGACATCTGCTCCATCAAGCACATCCACTTGTATTCCCTCTGGAAAATTCAGCATTTTAATTAAATCATCAGCAACCACTGACTCCCTTGCTTGCAGTGCCTCTTCTTCTGCAGCAACTGTAGCATCAATATTTGTTAGAGAGCTGGGAATATCATGGTTTGCTGGAATTGCTGCAGTGGGAATGGATTGTCCCATTATTAAAAACCATAATGAGTATTATAGATAAGAGAGTACCCAATCTGTTGACTCCTAATTGGAAGGGCATCGAAGTTTGTACACTTATTTGAGAAGGCCCATGTGATGTAGTCGAAGTAAAAGTTCCAATATTCCTTCCTGAGTCCAGGCCTCTTAAGTTATCCCAGCTTGGCCGAAGAGCCTTCATAGTCAATCAACGTGAAGAACTGTCTCATCTCCTCATCCCCAGTAAGAACAGTATAATAGTCATGAGTGGGAAGATAAAGAGCGTCCATGAAAGTCTGTGGAGAAATGACTTTCTCCTCATCTCCATGTGAGAAAACGATATTAGATGTACCATTCTCACCTCCATCATCAAACACAGCAGTTCTCTAGAATTCCGAAACTTGTACGTCTGAAATGACTGAAGGATTTGTTAAAGCATAACCTACTTCACTGATTTGAAGTAGATCTTGAATCAGGTGAAAATCAGAGTTTACACCATCATTATCAAGAATGGCAGCATAGTTATTGGTGACAAACTCTGCTCCATCAAAGGTACAACTTTTAGATGCCATATCGATTTGTGAGAAGTAATTGAAAAATTAGAGTTTCAAAGTTTTTGGAGAAGAAAGTGTTTGGAGAGAAAGTAGAAGAGAGAATTGAAAACTATTTGGTAAAAGGGAATTTGAAATTTTTTTATAAAAATGGTTTATTCACTTCTCTCTCTTTTACTGAAGACATGTGCACATTGGTTGGACAGCTGTCAGCATTTCAACTGGTGGTTGTATAATGAATGGAACAAAGAATTAAGCAGTAATTAACGTGCACTGTTAAACATAATATTTACACATATATGCACATAACATGTGAACTGTTTGTCCAAAAAGCATTCCACCAATTTTTATGAGCTGTCAATTATATACACATATTATTATTTATCTTTAAAAGACATATAATTTCAAAAACTGAAAAATTTTAAAGTCTAAAAACCATCAGTATTTGACCATTGACCAATATCAGAGATCAAAAATTTCAGAGTTTAAGAAACATTAATTGGTAACATGGTATCAATATTTAGCTTGCAATAATTAAATACTTATCAGTAGATACCAAATTCTGATTCTCATGTGCCTTAGACATATACAGCTATTCATCTATGTTTGAGAAATGTCCATTGATCATTCTCAATTCATTCACCAGTCTTGCAAAAGTAGCTTCACTCAATGGTTTGGTGAACAGATTTGCTAGTTGTTGATCTGTAGGAATAAAATGCAACTCTATTGTTCCTTTCATCACATGTTCTCTAATTAAATGATACCTTATACTGATGTGCTTTATCACTGAATGTTGTACTGGATTTTCTGTCATTGCAATGGCACTTTGATTATCACAATATATAGGAATTTTAGAATATTCTAACCCATACTCTAGTAATTGATTCTTCATCCAAAGAATCTGTGCACAACTGCTTCCTACAGCAATGTATTCAGCTTTTGTAGTGGAAGTGGAAATTGACTTCTATTTTCTGCTAAACCAAGAAACTAATCTGCATCCACTAGTATTTTCCTGTCTACTTTGCAAACTGCAAAATCAGCATCTAAATAACATATTAGCTTAAAGCATGATTCTCTAGGATACCAAAAAACCTAAATTCATGGTTCCCTTGAGATACTTAAAAATTCTCTTTACAGCTATTAGATGAGGCTCCCTTGGATCAGCTTGGGACCTTGCATAGAGACAGGTAGCATACATGATATCTGGTCTACTTGCAGTGAGATAGAGTAATGAGTCAATCATACCTCTATAGCTAGTTATATCTACTGATGAACCAGTATTTAAGTCTAGCTTGGTTGCAGTGGCCATGGGAGTACTTGCAGTTGAGCTATCTTGCATTCCAAACTTTTTAAGCAAATTTCTGGTGTATTTAGCTTGATTAATGAAGATCCTTTCATCAGTCTGTTTAACTTGTAACCCTAGAAAATAACTCATTTCCCCCATCATACTCATTTGATATCTTGACTGCATAAGCTTAGAAAAGTTCTGACATAGTTTGTCATTAGTAGAACCAAAATTGATATCTTCAACATATATCTGAACTAACAACAAGTTCTTACCATGATTCAAATAAAATAGGGTCTTATCAATGGTACCTCTTTTGAAGAACAGTTTCTGTATTAATGATAAAAACTGTTAAAGTGTTTACAAAGTACTCTATCAAAGACTGAACTAATTATTCTTGAGAGCTGCTAGGTTACACGAATGATAACACAGTAATCAACACCTATAGTATAAACCTAATCTATGTTTATATATCACACAGTTACACAATCAATTATAATAAATGTGAATACAATCAGAATAAATACAGAACACGTCCTATAACTGATTGCTTATAATTCCTTGAGATGTGGCACCGACAAATTTCTACTCAACTTATCTTCTCAATCAGATCAATCATCTCCATATTTCAAGCTTCAGTAAAGTCTGATAAATAAAGTGTGATATCAAATGCTGATATTTAAATACTAATATCTTCATCTTCTGACAAACTTTGATGATAAACTCCGACTGCTTCTTCGGACAAATACTAATAAATTTATAACCTCTGATATCATCAATTTCATCTAACAATCTCCCCCAACTTATATATGTGACAATATAGACAAGTTCCTAATTGATGATGTCAAAACTAATATCTAAATGCAGAAATAAAATATATACCACATAACAGTATTTAATCTACAATCTTATTATATCCATAAGCTTCAGAAAAGAACTTTTTGATCAAGTTTTCTTCAGCTATGTTCAAGTACATCTCCAACTTCTGTTTAGTAGCCTTGAGTTCTTGAACTGAATCGTCTATCTGGAAGATAGCAGCTCATAGATCATTGACTTTGGCTCTGTACATAGAGAGATCATATAGCTGAAGAACTCCAATATGTTTACCATCTAGATTGAATGTTATGACATCGATCCCAAGAAGCTTGATGATCTAAGCTCCTCCATTAGGCATTAACAATAGTACCATCATAAAGTTCATATTGTGGAGTGTATGTATAAGTAGATTTCTTATAAATTCCTCTCTGTTTAATAGAAATTTGTTTCTTCAGGAATTCTGCCCATCTTGCAGTAGTAGAAAGTAACTTTGAGTAGATATACAACATACTCTAACTCCTGCCAAAATTTGATTAACACATTCTCTTCAGTTACCCTGAGTCTTTTACCAGTATTTAGAAAGTAAAGTGGCTTCTCCTTGTGTGTGTTCCCATCAAAATGGTCAAGAACAATATGTATTGAGATCACCCTTTCAAGATGCTTCAGCTGAACCTGTTCACCTAATTCATTAGTGAGAGCTGTGAGGCCTTTGATACTCAAGCACTACCTTGATATACCCTTTCACCATTCACACCAAGTCTATCCCTTGTTCCAGGATGCCTTGCAAGCACCTTGTCACTATAAACCTTCTTCCATAACTCATCCTTCTTAGCAGGGGGTGCTGACTTGTTCTTCCATAACAACTTTCTCTTTTCAGTAGTAGAGAGTTGTGTAAGATCAACTTTAGGAGTATTAGCATTTGTATCTCCTCCATCAGGATTTGTATCAGAGTTTATGTCAACAGGATTTGAAATATCAGTAGATAAGACTTGTGTTGCAGAATTATATTTGACATCAACTTGAGCATTGCCGGAGGTTGATAAATGTTGTATATCAGGATTTGTATCTTCAATTTGAGCAATGTCAGTGATTAAAGTCTTCTCTTGTAACTTTTCAGCCCAATCAGCACCAAGAATCATTCTTCTTTTACCCCTGCTCACTTGGAAATGTGTTTCTTCTTTTGTTAACTTCTCATCAACATATGCTTCCACCCAACATTTCTCTGGCTTTCTAAAGATTGGATCAATGTGGAAATTAGCAGACTCTGATGGAGTTTCTTCAACCTTCTGCTTCCCCTTATCTCTTCTATCAGCTTGTATAAAAAACCTGAGATCTAGTAACAGGTATATCAGAGTTTGTATTACTAACGTCTTTAATCACAATTCCTTTCTCCCTACGCCTTTGTGTTTTCTTCTTCTTAGGAGAGTTGGAAATAGCTCTTGCAGCATCAGTATTTGAGGTTGATTTCAGAAGAGCAATGTCTCTTTCCATTTGTTTGATCTACTCCAAGTCTACTCCAGGATAGTGATTCTCAAACAGTTTTTCGGAAGCAGCATCATCAAATTCTTGAATTTTTGGGTCCTTGTAATACAATGTTGTTGTTTTGCCTCTAAATTTCAGAGTTTGTATGAACTGACTTGCCTCAGCACCAGCTTCAACCAACCTGTCAGGCTGGTCTTCATCAGCATTTGTCACTGTCAAAGTTTGTTCCTCAGTAGTTGTTATCTGAGTGACAGTGGTCAGTTTCTTTGATTAGACAATAGTCCTTCCTCTTCCTCTTCCTCCAGCTCTTCCTCCACCCCTACTCTTCACAGTTTAGGTAGTTGTTTTTGACACACCACTATAGCCAACATCATTATGGCTCCTGATTAATTTCCCACCCTTATTACCACCATCAGCAGCAGCATCATCTTCAGGCATAGAAATGGTAGGAGAGCATTTCAACTTTGCTAACTTATCCCCCTTTTTGACATCATCACATAGGAGGAGAGAAACAAGATGTTCTACTGAAGTTTGAATTTGAGTCAACTGACTTGACATCTCATCCTGCCTCTTCTCTATCATGTCATGTCTCTCAACAATAGGATTTTAAATCTTCTTCAACTCCATGTTCTGCTTGAGTTTTACCTCATCAAAAGCATTCTTAAGTGACTCAACAGAAACATGAGTTTGGACATGATCTGAGTGAAGAGACTTTATTATAATTGTTGAAGACTAAGATGTGCAAGTAGTTCAGGATTCTTAATATCCTCCTCAGCAGTCAGGAGATGATCATGAGCAGATTGATAAGATATGGACTTCTCAGCATGCCTCCATTGATATCTCCATTTATGATTTCTGAATTTGGCAGACAATGAGGAATAATGCTCATCATGTTGATTCCTTTTCCCTGCTTCTGGAACATCATCAGAGAATATTAGTGGTGAGAGATCCTCACTTGAATGAAGAGAAACACTGATTGATCCTTCAAGGTCATCCTGTGCTACTTCATCTTCAGCATCAGGGTTTAAGGCATCTTCGTCCAAGATCAGTGTATGTGAACCTACATCAGATTCTTCACCAGCAACATCAGCAACTGTTGCCTCTTCATCTACAGCAACATAGACATCTGCTCCATAGAGCACATCCACTTGTATTCCCTCTGGAATATTCAGCATTTGAATTTAATCATCAGCAGCCACTGTCTCCCTTGCTTGCAGTGCCCCTTCTTCTAAAGCAACTGTAGCATCAGTATTTGTTGGAGAACTGGGAATATCATGGTTTGCTGGAATTACTGCAGTGGGAATGGATTGTCTCATTACTAAAAGTCATAATGAGTTTTATAGATAAGAGAGTACCCAATCTGCTGACTCATAATTGGAAGGGCATCAAAGTTTGTACACTTATTTGAGAAGGCCCTTGTGATGCAGTCGAAGTAAAAGTTCCAATATTCCTTCCTGAGTCCAGGCCTCTTAAGCTATCCCAGCTTGGCCAAAGATCCTTCATAGTCAATTAACGTGAAGAATTGTCTCATCTCCTCATCCCCAATAAGAACAGTATAATAGTCATGAGTGGAAAGATGAAGAGTGTCCATGAAAGTCTGTGGAGAAATGACTTTCTCCTCATCTTCATGTGAGAAAACGATATTAGATGTACCATTCTCACCTCCATCATCAAACACAGCAGTTCTCTAGAATTCTGGAACTTGTACACCTGAAATGACTGGTGAATTTGTTAAAGCATAACCAACTTCACTGATTCAAAGTAGATCTTGAATCAGGTGAAAATCAGAGTTTACACCATCATTATCAAGAACGGCAGCATAATTGTTAGTTACAAACTCTGCTCCATCAAAGATAAAGCTTTTAGATGCCATATCGATTTGTGATAAGTAATTGAGAAATTAGGGTTTCAAAGTTTATAGAGAAGAAAGTGTTTGGAGAGAAAGGCTGTAGGTCCAAAAGGTACATACAGAGGGGGGTGAATGTATGTTCTTCGTTTTTCGAATGAGATGCAGTGGAAAATAAAACTCAAAAATGAAAGTACAGAAACACACAGAGATCTGGGGTTAAATTCTTTATTAAGAATATAAACCTCGAAGGTTTTGCTTACACCGTCAAATACAAATGATTCAACGCAACGAAGAAAGTAAACACTATAATGGATATAAGCTATCAACTACAAG
>PHNY01002053.1:5675-25899 GCA_003724115.2 Anethum foeniculum
GAAATCTGCTTCTTGTTCTCTCTTACTTCCACTGTTCCTTCGCACAGAACATCGATGAAATCCCACATCTCCTTGACAGTGTTGTAATGAGCAACAACACCATACATGTTGGTATCCAAGGAATCACCAATAATAAGCTGAAGACATGCATCCAAAGCAATTTTCTCCTTTTCAGCATTAGTGTATTCGATGGATCTTTTGGCTCGAATCTTCTAGGTATGATCTCTATGCCAGATGTCGTCTCCGGAATCTCTACCTGTGGTATGAATGGATCATACTTGAGAATGTCAAGATACAGAGGATTCGAAGCTCTGATATACAGCATCATCTTTCTCTTCCATAAGTTGTAGTGCTCTTTATTAAAGGGAGGGATCTTGATACTGCTCAGCTTTTGTGTACTCATATTGATCTTTTATTGTTATTGTTTAAACAGCTTGCTCTGATACCACTTGTTGATTATGAGTAACACAAGTAAACTATGCAGAGGAGGGGTGAATGGATAGTTTCAAAATTTCGATGCCTTTCTTGAATACTGTTTGCTATTTTCGTGTTTGTGTGTTTGAATGTGGAAGATAAAAACATGAACACAGAGAATAATTTCAATCTACTTTATAAAAAAGTAAATCGAGTACTATAGCTTCCAGGATATGAATTCTGGTTTCAAAGCAAAAGAACTGATTGTTCTTTGTTTTCTTACAGAGGAAGAAAAGACAACTTGATTTTTATGACTATGCTCTATCCCACACTCTCTTTGCTAATGAGAATGTGCAAGATATATATATAACCTATACATGACTAGTGCATATTCCCATTTTACACAAATGCCCTCTCTCTGCAATGCCGGCTCTAACAGATTCGTACAGAGGTACGTTTGTGCAGGTCAGGACCACCAAAAGCATATTATTTTCCGTTTCCTCCTCTCCAAGTTGTGCTGTAGATTTGTCATCTGTCTTTTGGACCACGGACCAGTACAGATGCTCCCAGTATTTGTCTCCACTTTTTCTCTGTCTTGTACCTTCGTTTGTCTTGTTGCAAATGGCTAAGTGTTGATATCGTGAACTCTAGTCATCCCCTTTTTCAGAAAATTCGACATAGCCTTTTTGAACTTTGCGGAACGAGGACTTCTCGACACAGTGTAAATCTGACTTTGCTGTAGACTGTGCAGAAGACTATCCGGTAAAGGCTATGCTGAGTACTTTGCGGTATGGCTTGAGGACTATGCGGTATAGCACAAACTGGACTTCACGGACTAGGCATATTGACTTTGCTGACTTAACACTCCACGGAATAGCTTTGAACACTTCATGACATAAACCATTCTGACTTCTCGATATGGGGACTTAGAAATATTTCAGCACTTTATTTCTGCTCAGTGATTCACTCTGCTGCATGAACAATTCTTGAACTTCTTCCAGAATGAATACCTTCAGATTGCATGTATATACATTCTACTTGCTAGAAACATTCTAAGCTCATTATTTAAACTTGAGCAATCAGAATAACATATGTACATGATAGCAAGACAAGTACATTTGGAGACCTATACTGTATCATAGTGATAAAGATCACCAGGCTAAGAAAGTGACATAGTCACAATGTGTAGGCTTGTTAACAGTGGTATTCAGACATGCCTTGAGCCCAATAGATCGGATATTAATCTGGACGGATTATTATCGGACCGGTTTCTTTATTTATAAAATCCATATTCGTCTACTAAGGCTCGGGTCAGACGGATCAGGTTACATCTCCGATCCATTGACAAGCCTAATGAAAATATTCATTTCAATTGAAGAATATACATTAGTTTTGTTCAGCATTTATTTTAACGACCCTATATTTTTTGCCAAAACTCGGCCTAGTCCAGTAAACACCTGGTATTTTTAAAAGCCCGGGATTTTGCCCAGTCCTTATAAAAACCTGATATAAACGTGGTGAAATCCAATTTTTGTAATATATTAGATTAATACGGGTTTTAAAAAATTATTTTACTTAATTATATTATCTAATAATAGTAAATTAAATGAATAAAATATATATTTTTAAAATTAAGTAATATTATGATAAAATAAATAATATTTATATAATAAATTTTTAATTTTATATATTACAATAAATGCACTTAAAAATCAATTTCGTATTTTGTCAAGAAGCACTTTCACGTGGATGAATTGTACCGAGACACAATACCCCCCACGAAGGGGATTCTTTCATTCAAAAAAGTCTATTATCTAACTGAAGGGCATGTAAAATGTGTGCGAAAATTTAGATAATAAAACAATCATGACTGAACGTAGAATGCGATAAGAACTTGCAAAAAAACAAAAAAAAACATTGGACACTAGTTTATAATTATATATATATAATACAAAATAATAGATACCAAACAAAATGTATGATATAAAATTTTAAAAAGTAAAGTCTAACCAAAGGTTATTACTTTGGCTAGATACTAATTTTACTAATTTATACTAATGATACATCATCAATAAAATTATAAGTATACTAATGATACAATTACCGACGTATAACATTTTGGTATACACCAACGTATAACATTTTGAAATACTTCAACAATCATCGATGCACAAAGACCCAGTAGAGGTACGCATTATCCAATACCCACTCAAAAATAATATGTGTATATTTGAATACTAGCATTCTTAGCAACCAACATAATCAATAACTAAATTTAAACTAAAAATGAAAGATATTAGAAATCCAAAAATTTTCTGACTCAAGACTAAAATGAATAATTTAAATTTAAGAGGTTTTAACTAACCTTAATAACAAAATCAAAATAATAACAAATTAACCACAAATTAGCCGCAATAAATGTAATTCGAAAAATGGTAATTATTATGTACTCAGATATCAACTACTCCCCAATATAATGACTGAAAACCATGATTCATAGATATAAAGATGAAAACTTCAATATAGTAGGCACGATCTTAATAGTTAACAAGAGACTCTAAATCTATATAGAAAATCACGAGAAACAAGTATTCAATATTATATTCCTAATGTACATATAGAATAATCTAAACAAATACCATCAAATTTGTAGTTGATGTAAACCAAAGCCCAACAGACCTCATAAACAATTATACATATACACAGAGATCACATAGGAATTCAAGAAGCCAAAATTACATTATTGACAAATTGAGTCAGAAAAAAAAAAGCATGTAAAAGAAGTTAATATATGAACACGGACATACTACTACAATTAAGTAGAGAAGGCAACACAAAATGTAAAATAATATTAATTCAAATCACAATTCTATCTTAACAATAACCTAAATTTCAAGAGATACTACGAAACAATACTAATTTTATGAGTTCTATAAAATTACCTTAATCGTTGAGTATATACCCACGATTTATACATAAGACACAGATAAAATATAAAAAACCAAATCATCAAGAAGTAGTGTTATCAGATTATGGCTGCAATAGCGACTAGTCGAACCCCTCAATCAACTAAAAAATCGGATAGCTTCACAGCATCATCACAACCCCTAAAATTGTAAATAATTTATGGCGCTGAACAAAAGAGAGGTCAATAGATACAGAATTGAACGAATGGAAAGAAATCGATTGAATATTGATGTAATGAATTAGAAGGGATCTGGGTGATTTATTTTTAAAAAGCAGACAAGTAATTCATATCACAAATGACATTCATCCATTTCCATTCCAAATCGACCCTTTTTTCAAAGAGTTCCTACTATCATTTGGCAGTACTCTGAAATATATGGATACCTCTATTTGTCTTTTAAATCTGTTTGGTAAGATAAATTATATCACTTATTGTACATGTTATGGAATGATATATATCAAATAACTTACCAAAATTGAAATTTCAATTAATATATAGTTTCAACTTTCAAAATAATTAAAATATTTATTCATGAACTTCTCATAATTATCAAAATTATATTAATGATATCTTAAATCAGTAATATACTTTCCATAATTAAAAATGGGTCAAATATGAATATTAATCTTATACAAACTTAAATTGGATACCAAACTTGAAAATGGATAGTTCATGGATTCAAATCAAATTTCTTATTTGAATCAAAAAATGGATACCAAATATGGGGATAAGTTATCCAGCAATTTATAATATATAGTATTACATATATAGGAGCAGGATCAAATACAACCTTTTTAAGTTGCAACCTACACACTTTTCTGGACCCTTCGATTAAAAAGAATGGGTGGTGGAGATTAATTTAATGAGGTCATACTTAGTTAAAAAGGCAGTGGCATTTTTGTAAATAAGTTAAAAAGTTTGTCATTTCTCAAATCTTCTCTAACTGACGCATATTTATACTTTCCAGAGAAATTTTGGATCTAATTCACCATCTTCCCTTCTCATGCTTTTCTCCTTGTTCATCTTTTTCTTCTTTATACTGGAAATTTTAGAACCAATTCACCCCTATACATATATGAGATCTTAGAGATGATTATTGACGAGAAGAACAATGATGGAATAACTTCTTCACGTACAAATTTATCACGAAAAACAGCGATGGACTTATTTTTGTATTCACAAATCGAAACACTAGAGATTCTTTGTCATACGATTTTGATATTACTACGATAACTTTCATCAAATCTTGTATTTTTATGAGTTGTAACTTGTTGTGGATTTATTCAAAGAATAGAGATTTAAAGAGTTGATGATATGGTTCAAATCTGTATGTTTAGTAGATATTTTTTAGACTTGGAAAATGTGTACTGTAGGTGTTTGATAAAATGTGTGAGAGATGATTAATTAGATTTGTCACAATTTTTTACAGATTCAACATGATACATAGTTATGATTCAGCGTGACAATGTGTTGAATCTAAGTTAGAGATGTGTTGAACCTTGTATTGTTATGAGTTGTAACTTGTTGTGGATTTATTCAAAGAATAGAGATTTGAAGAGTTGTGATTAGGTTCAAATCTATATGTTTAGTAGATATTTTTTAGACTTGGAAAATGTGTAGTGAAGGTGTTTGATAAAATGTGTGAGAGGTGATTAATTAGATTTGTTATAATTTTTGACATATTCAACAAGATAAATAGTTACGATTCAGCATGACAATGTGTTGAATCTAAGTTAGATATGTGTTGAAACTTGTATTGTTATGAGTTGTAACTTGTTGATGAATTTATTCAAAGAATAAAGATTTGAAGAATTGATGATATGGTTCGAATCTGTACCTCTAGTAGATATTGTTTAGACTTGAAAAAAGTGTGTGGAAGTGTTTGATAAAATGTATGAGAGATGATTAATTAGATTTGTGATAATTTTTGACAGATTCAACATGATACATAGTTATGATTCAGCATGACAATGTGTTGAATCTAAGTTAGACATGTGTTGAACCTTGTATTGTTATAAGTTGTAACTTGTTAATGGATTTATTCAAAAAATAAAGATTTGAAGAGTTCATAATATGGTGCAAATCTGTATATTTAGTAGATATTGTTTACGCTTGGAAAATGTTTAGTGAAGGTGTTTGATAAAATGTGTGCGAGATGATTAATTAGATTTGTGATCTTTTTTGACAGATTCAACATGATGCAGAATTACGATTCAACATGAAATGTATTGAATCTAAGTTAGACATGTGTCGAACCTTACAAGTTATATATATATATTTATCAAAGTATTTATTATTCAACATATTTATACTACTTGTTCAACACATACACATTTCCAAACAGGTTTGTCAATCCATTATTGAGGTATAGAAATACCCATTTTGTTGAATAAATATTTCATTTTTAGAATATTATTTTCCCTTTAGGGTTACTAATCCACCTTTGGGTATAGAAATAACCAATTTTATATTATTTTTTTACAATTTTTAATGTTATTTCTTAATGGTAGTTAACTTATATACTTGGATGTTATGTCAAATATGTATGTTCAACATATTTACACTATCAGTTCAACAGAAAAACGTTCCCAAACGGGTTCACCAATTCATTATTGGGGTATAAAAATACCCATATTTTTTTATTAAAATTTTATTTTTATTAATATCATTTTCCTAAATGGGTTAAATAGCTCATCTTTGGGTATAGTAATATCCATTATTTTTATTTTTACTGATTTTTTAAATTATTTTCCAATATGGGTTAACTCATATGTTTTTGTGTTTTTCAAATTACGAATGTTTAACATAATTAAATTACTGGTTCAACAGTTACACATTCTTAAACGAAAAATATTAACAAAATTCAATGTATTTATATTATGGGTTCAACATCATATATATCATATCTTAAAGGGTTCGACAAATATTTAACAAATGTTCAACACTTTATGAACAATATTTATCGGATCCGAAACTATCATTATAGTTACATTCAACATATAACATACATATAACTATGGTTCAACAGATTTATATCGTAGTATTCTACAATTTTATAAATAACATTACGAAAATACGAGATTCAGCACATGTGTATACTAAGATTCAACGGGTTTATACAGTGACTTACATGGTTCAACGAATTTATAACGAGGATTCTGCACTATTACAAATAACGCCTAATCAATCTGAACTTATCATTACCAATATTTAACATTCAACATCTCAGAATGTAATATAAAAGCGTTCAACGAATTTTTATCAAGATTCAACATAAAACCTCAATCATTATAGTTTGTGAATACAGTAGTCTAACGTGTATATGTAATATAAGGAAGCATAATAACATCAAAAAATATTATAAATTCTTGAAAAATCATCCAAATTTTAGATCTAAAAAAATTTTAGCTTTAAAACTTTTGTAATTTTAGTTTTAAAACTTTCTTATGTATATATTTATAGACATACGACGACGACGAAGAAGAAGGAGGAGGAGGAGGAGGAGTACGTAGGAGTGGCACAGAAAAAGACAGAAATAAGAGAATTAAAAATGGATCTAAAACTTTTTAGGCCCAGTAACTAAAGGGGCATAAAGTTCCACTTATTTACAAAAATGACACCGTTCCTTTTTAATGGGTGGGATATCATTTTTTTAATCTCAACCCTTCATTTATTTTCATATCTAATGGTTCTTAAAAGTGTAAGTTTGTAATTTAAAAAAAGTTTCATTAGAACTCACCCTACATATATATGTTTATGTAGTTACACTTAAAAATACTTTGGAACTATATTTACATGTTCATTGCTAAAAATAATAATTATATATTTGACACAAATACTATATATTTAAGTACACAAATAATCAACTAATTAATCATAAAATCAAATAAACAATTGAATAATTCTCGATATACATTTTGGTGAATCATAAATCGTAACAAATGTACATTTTTATATTTAATTTATAATAATGCTAACATATAAAAATTTATCGAATCCAAAAAAAGTTGACCAATCTCATTCTTACCCGAAGAAAGCACGATCTGACCCGACCAGGTTCATGTCCGAACAAAAAACCCGACGCACCCATCTCGAGAGCTTAAAAAAACTTAGATATTTTTAGGAAGTCCGGTCCAATTAAAATCAAAACCTGGGCTGAATTTTGACCTAGAAGCCTCTACTTTCCGAGTCCCAGCAAAAACCAGCCCAGCATGCTAAATAGAGATGGAGCTAAATATGCATCTGTATATCCGATGCACAGAAGTGGAAACAATTATACAAGGACTAGGCTAAAAGAATTACAAATACAAGGGCCTTCTGGTGATAAACATGAACCACAAACACTTCTGATCAAATATGCACCATATACTACCCTCTGCCTTTAGTAACATGGTAAACCAGACTTTTGGGACATACGAAGACAGTTCAGTACAAGATGTTGCACCATTTGGCAATGGCTTGAATTTGCAAAGTACGGAAGCCGTAACAATATATTAAATGAATTTAAAGAATTATAAGCACCCATAAACTTGTGCTTTTTATTTTGTTAAGCCCCATAAACCTGTTGCTATATCTTCTACAGTTGTATTAATGTAGGGAAAAAGTAGAAATTCTTCTTAAAGGTTTTTTGACAAGTTACAACCAGGATCAAAAATCCAAAGCTAGATGAAGGCCATGAAGACCCTGCTCTTATACAGCTAATTTTGTAATGCACTTGCAAAGAGGCCAAAAGGAATCATACTTACACTGTTACACAAAGCAAACACATTTTTACACAAAACTGCTATAAGGCACAAACCATGAACTTTAGGATAATTTCAAGTGGACTCACAACTCAGAATAGAATGGCTAATAAGCTCATGAATTTACATGGCAACTGAATTCTGTTCAAAGTTCTGCTTGTAACACTTGCAACGACCAGAATTGCAGCTCATCCGTCGTCTCTAATCACCATCACTCACCTGCATCTCCACGGAATTTTCTCTTATCGGACTCGACTCAGGCTGTCGCATAATTGGCTCATCATCCTCAGATTCTGACCAGGCCCTCCGCTTCCTATTTGTAGCTGATGGATTTTCCACCTTTAATAAGAACAAAAACATTATACAAAAAGCTAACCATGGGTAATCTCATTAAATAAACAGGAGAAAGGGACAGATATATTTCTACATATATACAAGCATAATAATATATATATATATTGGGTTTGTTATATGTGGGACCTTAAAGTTAGGACTAATGTCGGAACTTGTAGTTTTTATTTATGTAATGCAGAGTGTGCACGTATTACTTGCAGAACTTTGCATATACACTACAGTACATACATTAAAAACTACATGGTCTAACATTAGTCCTAACTTTAAGGTACTAAACCAAACTTTTGCCTATATATATATTTATATGTGTATATAGTAGAGAGAGAGAGAGAGAGAGAGAGAGAAAGGGAGAGAGAATTACTGTGTCAGCCTCAGCATCAGAATCTTCCAGCCCAGCAGCTGCAAGAAGGTCCTGTGGATTCTCTTCAAATTCATCACCATCATCATTCATTGCATTATCAGTCTGCTTGTAGATCCTATTAACATATTCGTCTTCCATTTCTTCTTGATCGTCCATGTCACCTGCTTCCTCTGTCTCATAACGCGATTTCTTCTCTCTTTTTCTCTTCTTTTCCCCCTTTCTTCTCCTCTTTTCACCACGCCCACCATTTTCGTCTTCGGCATGTGTCCTATCCTTGCGCTTGGAGGCAGAAGTGTGCTTCCATTGTTCCTGGTATAAATAAAAGGCAAAAAAGTTTTATGTTGAAACAGATCAGTACAGGGGGGCAAAAAAAAAAGCTTTACGTAAAAATACTAATAAGTGGAAGCCTATGTTATCCTATGTTATGTCCCACGCACATTTGCAAGATTAATGTTCCACTTGTCTGGATTTCAAGAGATTTCATATTTTACCAATCAGTAGAACCAATTATTGATTACCAATGTAAGAGACTTTATAATTTCATAGTGGGTGCCTCACAAGTCGTAACCGATATGCTTGCAGTGTGCCAGACACAGACAATGAATGCCTAATTGTCAATGCAACGTCCAATCAGTCAAAATAGCAGCGAAGGCAAGAATTAAAGACGATAGTAAAGCAGAAAATTTTTAATGCTGCCTTGCAAACTACCACAGACTAGATTGTAGAAGTTTATTGGAAACTAGTACTTCTTTTGACTTGTAAGTTCACAAAACGAGCAGTAAGTCTGGTTCTACAGCAGATTTAATTATATACAAAAGCTGACGGCAGCCTCAGACTGAGAAGAACGTAACGGTACTCAAGTCAGAAATTATAATGCTGCCTTGCAAACTACCACTGACCATGTGTAGTACATTGAAATTTGGTACTTTCAACTTAAAGGTTAACCAAATAGAGACCAAGACATTTGGCAAAAAAAAAAACAAACAGAAACCGAGACTGGGTGTAACAGCAGATTTAAATGATTTCCAAACTGTAATGGCAACCTCAAATCGAAAACATGAAAATATAAAGACTAACTTACAGGATAGTCTGATACCAAACATTGTGGACAAGCGAAATCACAACTTCAATGAACATATAACTTAAAATGGATTGTCTTAGTTTGTACCTTCATACGCTCTAAATGCTCTTCCTGTTGCTTCATTTGCTTTAGCTCTTCCTCCTGTTTTCTTCTCTCCAACTGTTTCCAATATAAACATCAACTAACAGTTAGACAAACAGTGACAAAAGAGCAAAGTAGATAACGTGAAAAACAATAACCTGCAGTTTCTTCTGTTCTTCAGCTTTGCGACGATTTTCCTCAGCCAATGTAACCTGGCGAGCAAGTTCCTGTCTCTCCTTTATTTTCTGGTCTTCATGCTCAGCTACATTTAGATGAACTTTTGCAGCCTCAAGCAAGTGCTTGCAATATCCAACATGAGTTTCTATTTTCTTTTCATCAAATCCATGAATGTGAAGGTTGGAAGCTGCAGACAGCTGACTAAATAAACGGACTGCATTTGTTAGCTCGGCAACTGTTGCACGTACCTATTATACAAGAAAAAGCAAGCACCTACAAGGTTACCAGTATTCCAAACATGGATATGTAAATTTATAATCAAATAGTTGCAACTAGCACGTTTCACATATATGCATTATTATCTTTGTTTCGTTCTGAATATATGATACAAGGAAAAGGGGAAGCACCTACACATTCTCTTAAGCTCTCCCAACAATAACTTTAAGTGTTTCACCAACCACTCACCTTGTCTAAATTATTAATAGATCGAATGTAAAAACTAAACCAAGAGTAATTTGCATTCTTTACCTCTTCTACTGTCCTTTTTGTTTTCTGTAAAGTGGATGCTGAGAACTTCTGCAATGTTACACCGGCATCAAATCTCAAAGTGTAATTTGAAGGAGCCAAGTGAATTGCTCTTAGCAAAGTCCTCTTACAGTCTTGCCACTGTTCAGCTTCATAATGTGTACGAGCCAGATAAAGAAGAACATTACTATCTGTATTGTAGAAAAACCTACGCAGGCAATTTTGATACTGCAAAACAAAGAATAAGACATTGCAATTAAACATGTCAATATCCAGAAAATAATTTTCTTATATAGGTAATATAAATAAAAAAAATTGAACGAGTGACGAACCATCTTGATGGCCAGCGCGAAATCTCCTTGAGCAAAATGAGTATGTGCTAAATTTATCCACACACCTGGCATCTGGACAAAAATGCTTCCACTTGCAGCCTCTTGAACCTACAATATAGAAGTACAAACTTGTGTAAGACAATAGAAATGGTGCAGCTTTTTCTGCAGCAACGCCTAAAGCATTCAAAACTGCAAGACATAATCTAGCTGACCTGTGTAAGAAGTTCCTTTGCAACATCATAATGACCTTTTTCTGCCAATACCACACCAGCGCCATTGGCAGCATATAAATTTGAAGGATGCTGGACAAGAACCTGGTAATAATGTATATTAAGAAGAGTTATGAACATTTGTTATGCAGCTTTTACCAGTATTCCAGCACATATCATAAAAATGAGAATCACAGTAGCATGAAGAGGCATGAGCTAAACATCAGTAATAAACTATTGTAGGCATTACAAAAGAACATTAAAGACGGTGTTTTTCTAAGGGGAAAAGAAGATTATATTTAATTTAAGACAAACCTAAATAATATGAACCAGAATACAACCACGAATAAAACTTAAACAAGTAAACAGAAAAATTAGAACATTTGAATTGCACCCCTCCATCCACTATAAATCTGAAAATAAGAGGCTGCAAGATGATCTCATATAGGTTTACAATTGATGGACAAACAATCTTATCCAAGAACAGTGCAATTATTTATCTCTACAACATATCTGCATTCCTATTGATTGTGAATCGCCAGAACTTAGACTAAAAACAATGGTAAGATCATAACATGCGTCAATCAAATGCATGCATGTCCAGAAGTACTTGACGGATCATGCATAGTACTACAAGCTGAAAAAAATATGCTTAATGTTTTACAAGGAGCTTTGGCAGTTCAAATGAATCAATACTAAGGAAATATTTTTCAGCACTGCAGGATGAAGACAAGCACAGACATCAGAAAAATACTCTCTAGAGAACAAAACAAAGATATACAAAAGTTATTAATGTCAGATCTAGAACCAGATACTAAATTCATTCAATCAAGAATAGGTAAAGAGTTTTGAAATATGAGTAGACTGTGGCATCCACGGATGTATACTTACTTTTGTGTAAAGTTCTTTAGCTTTTTCCAGATGTGTTGCTTCCAACTTTGCATTTCTTTTGTCAAAACGAACAGCTGCAAAGTAATTCCAGTTTCCCTATCCAATGTCAAAATAAAATAATTAAATTACAAAAAATTCCACTAAATATAATCAAACAATCAACACCACTAAAGAGAAATAATACTATCATTAGTGTACATTCCTTTGAGATTTCTAAACTGCAGGTCTGATCATTTATACTTTTGGCAAAAAATGCACAGAAGACCACCACCAATGTATCACGCATCACAAATTGAGATTTTAACATATACGCACCAAACAAAGAGTAGCATAAGAATCTTTTCCATCGGTAGCATCATTAGCAGCTTTGAACGTTTCTTTTGCCTTGACCCAATCATCATTTTTAAGCTCCAAGTCACCAAGCATTAGTAATGCATTTGAGCATTTTTCATCTACTTTTAAAGCATCACGAACCTGTTACATTAGAATATCCAATTTTTAGATAGCTTGCAAACAATAAACCATGAAACAACAAAAAAACAATGGATAAATTTGGAAGCTAGAGAAGAAGTAAAAACCAGTTTAATGCTTAGGTGAAAATTGTTTTGAGCTTTTGCGATAGCAGCGAGCCGGAGATGAGCATCTATGTACTCAGGATACTGTAAAAGAATTGGTTAGAAGATTTCCAGCAATACATACCAACGAAAACTTTACATAAGGACTGTTAACAACTACACACACATGCACAGAAAAATTAGTATCATAAAATGACAAAGATAGTGCCAAAATCTCTAACATCTAATATAAAGAGCATAGGAAACTAGAAACAACATTATGCTCCCAACAAAAAAAAAAAAAAAAAACCTTCACATTCATTAAATCTCATAAAATGCAGAAATTAGGTCTCTGTAGAAAAAGAACTGGGCAAATCCAGAACAAAATTGTTCCAAGAAAGCCTCAACAATCCAAAGGATTAGATAGGTTAAAAAAATATGTAATTACGAAACATTGATCTTTTTTCCTGAAACCGATCATCACATTTCATTCTTTTTATCAAACCCAATTAAAACGCCTTCTCATATCTTGCAAATCTCAGTCATAACTGTCAAATATATTCTATTTCATAACAGAGCTGTTTGGTCACAGAGGTGAAGTTCAATCTACTTATCTGCCTTGAAGTTGTCATAGCCTCTTTAATGGTGAAAAACAAGTTGGGAAGTATAGCTTTTAACACACTTGAGCACATAACCTCAATAATGAAAGGTTTATGCATAACGTAACATCTTTACAAAGACTAGAAACCTGAAATTGCATGAGGCAAAAGCCGATGGACTACATACCTTAAACAAAATAAGAAGGTATAATATGCTAGCCATTTCAGTTTTGTGCGTATGCTCTAGCAGTAAACCAAGGTTAAAGAGTGTTGGGATCTTAATCCAAGGCAGTTCTACAGAAATACCGGCTTCCTCAAGCTGGTTGAACGACTGTGTGTCCCTATACTTCTCAACGGATGCACTAGCATCCAACGGCTTGTACAATGCTTCAAAAATAGGATCAGACTGCTGTCCGTTGTTCTTATTATCAGTATCAATTAACTTTCGCCATACACCATCACCTAGAGCCTCCTTGAATGCCTCTTCAGCAAGCTAAAAATTAGATAAGATTAAGTTATCTGTTAAAAATCTGAATAATATTTAAAACTGTATATACTCAGCAATTTCTCCATGTATGCAAGTAAAAAATGAAATTGCATACCTCATATTCTTCCCTTTCAAAATGAAGGACCCCAATATTATTGAGCAGATGTATTGGTATTTCTTCATGACCTTTTTTCAATAGACTACGTGCCTGTAGAAAAAAGGGTACTTAAGCAAAATTTCATGAAAAATACAACATGATTCAGAAAATAGGGAAGTGTTCTGGGTGAATAAACAAAGCATTTGGAATAGGTCGAAAGGGGGATGCAGCAACTGTAAATTATATTAATGCATTGTTTACATTATTTAGGAATTGAATATTCAAGATCTAAACTCCCCTATAAGTTTTTTAAAAAAACTATAAAAGCCCCTTGACTTTTACGAATTAAAAGAACAGCCCCTCATTTTCTATAATATGCAAATTTGCACAATTTAAGGTTCCAAGGAATGAAGATGTCTTAATTTTCACGTATTACCAAGGATTACACTATGATTTTTCAGATGAAGTATCTGCTACAGTGCTAGTAGATACTTTATTTTAAAATACGCTAATTTAGTTGCATATTCCATCGAGGTTGATCTCTATGAAAAATACAGTATTTAAGTTCCCCACTGCACCGCGTACCAAAAGAATACGCTTACTAAAAAGGTATACAAACCATAATATCAGACATGCTAGTAGACGAGGTCATGACAGCTGTTAGCTCCATTGCCAAAAAAAGTTCACAACAGCTAAATAATCTCTAGGTGTTATTTTTTTAATTGGCAGTGGCAATACAAGCAGGTAGGAAATTACAAGGTAGAAAGAGTCATTACAGTTTTGAAGGCATCTAACGCAGCTCCAGCATCCGTTGAGATTAGTAACTCTCCCAGATTTATAAATGCCTGTACAAAGTCAAGTGAAAGTAAAGGGAAGTCTGAAATTATTAGCAAGACTTGATGACAAGCACCGTGGAAATAGTGCCATACTATTTTCACATCACAAACTGATATAATGTTTCAAAATTTTCTTCAAAATCTGAATGTAACTATTCATCATTTATAATAAAGATAATTACAACAAAACAATTAATAAATATTAGTGCCAATTATAAAGATAATTAGAACAAAACAATTAATAAATATTAGTGCCAATTAGATGATAGAGATGTTACACAGATTCAAAACAATCAGTAAAGAGTAAAAAGAAATCAAACACTTCACAGCTAATTCCAGTAAAATTGATGATTTCCATGTGTTAACCCCAATTTCCCAAAAACAACATTGATCCAGAGTGCACTGTAATATGAATTTGAGAACAAATTGATTACCTCTGGATCACGTGGATGGAACTTCGTAGCTTTTTTCAGGTATTCCAAGGCCTTCTCAGTCTGTCCAAGCTGAACAAATATATGACCAACAGCCTGTATTATTTGACATGAAAAGAAGAAAGTCAATACAGTAATATATGGCATTGACATGCGGGAGTAAAAGAGAGTGCAATGATTATAGTAATAACAAAACAAATAACCAACAATTATAGTAAGTGCAGAAAAGAACTAGGTGCAATAATAAAACAAATTAACCAACAAATCTTTTAATAAACTCACTTTCAGCGTTTCACAGTTTTCAGGGGCCACCTCCAAAACTTTTTCATAGTTTGAAAGGGAACTCCTCAAATCTCCCAAATGCAGTTGAACTTGTGCAAGGCCTGTTGGAAGGTAAGCAGTATTTTTCTGAGCTGGCATTGATAAATACTTATAGAAAAGTTTTAACATAAAATAAAAAACGAACAAAGAAATGAAGTAATGCTTAATCATTTACCCCCCCCCCCCCAATTTTTCATATTTTCTATATTGAATGTCCCCCTATATTCTTTACATTTCTAAAATCTTTAAAAGTATTAAAGTTTAAACAATTCAAAAACTATTTTGACCCACTACTTTCCTCCACCTTTGTAGTCTATTGTACTTTATTTGCTAAATATTGATTGGTCCCACTATTTTACACACTATCTTCATCTTTCTTAACCTCTTATTTTACATAATATAAATTCTTATTAAATTACAGTAGTAAAATATTCTATAAGACATTATATATAGTAAGGATATTCGTTGTTCAATAAAAGATAATACAGAACTGAACACGGGATCATTTTATTCATACTTTAAAATACACTACTAGATAATAATGTATCAGTAACTATGAAATTTAGAAAATAGTTATATATAATTTACAAAGTTTAAGTTTCTAAGTAATCTAATTATGAAATAGCAGGTATATATTTTAAATATAAATCCTAATATATTAGGTTGATAGATATAAAAAGTTATAATTATAGAATATAGAATATTAGCAGAAAACAAACTGTAATAGTAAATTTCATTATACTTGGTAACAGTATCTTTTCTATCTTTAGTACTTTATAGGGGTACATCTGAAACTTAACCATTTTTTAGTTATTAAATTCCTATAATAATTGGTTTAAGCAACACATAAGATTTAAAAAAGAATATGAAACCGAACGATGGTGTTAAAGCACAAATCTGGTAAATCCTTTAGCAAGATTCTAGAGAAAAATGTTGAAAAATAAATTTATAATTGAACTCGCAAATTCTGCTAGGATTCTAATGGGAAAATTATTAACAAAATATTTATATTTCTAATTCTAATAGGATTTTTGATATAAAATTATGATAAAACTTGTTGTTATATATTACATATTACCTTCTAGTGAAAAATATAGAATGAAAATTTATAAAGGATTTTTAAATTCGACTAAGATTCTAATGAAAATATTGTACACAAAATATTAATGATTCTAATTTTAATATAAAAAGATAAAATCATTTGTTATATATATATATCATACTACATATAATCTTAACTAAGTGACGTACTACGTACTCATTAGGAAAGTATGTTGTTCTTTTTAAAAAAACAATATAAAATTTATTCAGTTACAGATTTACTATCATAATTGGTTTAACCAACATTTAAGTTAATACAGAGAGGGTATTAATACCATGGTAAATGATTAACTACTAGCATCCTAATGAAAAGTGTAAAAATAAAACTATATTTACAATTAAATTTGTAGATTCAATAAGTTCCGAAAAAAATTTAAAAACAAAATATTAGTTTGAAATTAGGATTTTAATGTGAAAATTTTTAAAAATTATTATTATTATTAGATATTACAATTATAGATAAATAAATCTATAACTATACATTGGTCGAGTCTAACATGTAAGCTTTTCTGATCTGTATTTCCAGTAAGCAACTCGTCATCTGTCTACCTAAGCAATGGCGTAGCCACTTGTGGGGGCCAAGTAAACTTCAAATTTATGAACTAATACTTATGTGTTTATTTTCGGCCTACTAAGGGCTATACAGATCTCACTAATCCCTATGTAGCTCCCCCATTTAAAAATTACCATTGATGTCATGGAATCACCTAATACAATCATACTATTCTCAGCAGAAAAACACTAGATAGCTAAAAAGTCAAATAAGAGTGGTTACAGCATGTAAAAGATATAGATGATGAGACAATGATAAGCAGCTTCAAATTTCACTCACCATAATAAGGTAAAACAAACTCTCCAGGCTTATCAATTTCTTTTACAGAGGCCATGTAGTACAGTCCAGCCTTTTCAAAATCCCCCTACAGTAGATAAGAAAATTAATATCTTAATTACGTTAGAAAAAAATCATCTTGATTTGTTATTAATTTGCAGTTTTTCACACAACTTCAGGAATTACAAAGTGCAAGTGATCTCGACAACAATAGATGAATAGTTGTAGCAAAAATAAAAAATAAAAATTTGGAGTTAAAACGAAGGGAAAAAGTATGAGACCATTAACAATTATATCATCACTATGGAGAAAAGGAGATAAAAACCCACCCTTCAATAAGTACAGATGAAACTGTAGACAAAAGAGATTAAGCTAATAATAAACATAAGAAGTTAAATGTTACACACCTTACTATGGTAAGAACGTGCAAGGTTATAGTAAGAATGTGCCCTAGTTGGCCCATGATTAGTTACAGCAAGAGCAGTTTCAGTGAGCTGCTCAACCAGGAAATGCTGACCAGTGAAGAAGAAATGATTTGCTAGATAATTAAGAGATGTTGCACAGTACGGATAAAATTCGAAAGCTCTTTGCATCTTTTCCATTCCTCTTCTAATACCAGAAGCTGTGTGCATAAAGTTAACACCAAAGTTCAAATCAAAATGATATATTCAGCTACAGGAATGTGATATTCAAAAGTGGTAAATGCATGATAGGGACACATGTGTCTGTTGTGCATTTTAAATACACAGGGAATATAACACAATTCACCTTCATTAATTTGCAAGTCCAAAATTCCAAGGGCAACAAGAGCCTCGACATTTTCAGGGTCCAACTACAAAATTATTTGACAAAATAAAACGTTAGCACCAGCACATAATGTGCAGTAAACAGAGAATATTGATCCAAGACTAAAATGTTAAATTCCCCTTGCCTGCAAAACGCGTTGAAATGCTTGCTTAGCCTTTTCATGTTGACCCAATTTATAACGACACATGCCAATGCCAAGTCTTACAGCTGCAGGGCACTCTGGATTTACTTGCAAGGCCCTCTTTACAAACATTACATTTTAACAGTCAATAGATGGGAAAAAAAATCTATATCTAATAGGACAAATAAATGCCCAACCCCCTTCTTCCCACCACAGAACCAACCATCGCACACTTACCACATAAGGTTCCTAATCAACCAAGTAAGTTCAAATCTTAAACTACAAAACTTCGCTGACTTTTTTATTGCATCCAATACATAACAAAAGATTGACAAACCTTGTACAACTCCAGAGACTCCAAATATTTTCCACGGCTGAACTGGACACATGCCTGTGAAAATGCAGATCCAGTTAACTTAAATAAAAAACAACAGATTCAACTTAAATCTGCTTTCCATGCTGAGAAATGGCTACAGAAATTTAGTCACTCATAAAATCACAATACAGTAGTAAGACAGAGATTCTTGAACCAATCTGAAATAACATATTCCATTTTATAGTCTGGCCCTTCTGTCATTCTAAAACCTATATTGTTATATGGACACACGAACATTTCTGATACTAACCCAACATCTCTTGGTGTAGCGGTATCTCCCTCGCTCCCTTTACAGGATGTTGAGGGTTCGAAAACTAGCAAAAAAAAAACATTTCTGATCCTTGTGTCACTTGATATAATTTTTATGGTCGACATGAAGGTTGTGCATTAGGCCGATTTCACATACATATACCTACGGACAATCAGAAATGTTGTGTTCTTGTTGAAGAGCTACTCAATGAGCGATCAAAAGACTACTAACTCGTTAGAAAGAAAACAAATTAGTGACCTTAGTCAACTACTGCATATGCATGATATATTGTCTAACTATCAATAAAAGCTGTGCTAAGAAGAAATGCTGATGACAGTGCATACCTGACCAAGAAGGGCTGGAACATGTTCCCGGTCTCCATCCAATACAATCCTAAATGCAGCAGATGCCTGGTCTAAATCACCTTTAGCAAGTAAAAGTTGACCTACAAGCAAGCACAGAAAATATGATGTGTTAAATTATAATGAAAATGCATATCTCTATAACACATATTAGCTTCGTAGAGGGTCCAAGCATATGGTAAAGTCAAATTCCACACTAACATAAACACTCTCTTTATAAACTCTTCCCAGGTAAGGAAAATAAAGAATGGCATCACCCATCAATGAAGTTAAACAATAAACTAAGTTAACCAAACCTTAAACATGAACATCAGACATGCTTGCAACTATGAACAAAAAAAATTCAGGATACACGTCCATATAGGTTGACAATACACGCAGTGCATAGAGGCAAGAAAAGGAGCATTACATGATTATATGGTGCTGCTTTAATAACTATCAGTGAAATGGGAACAAAAACTGAGATGGCCAAACATAGAAACTATGTTCCAAGTAATACTAAAACCAAACAATTCTCAATGCTAATCACCTTTCAGACCTCCCTCTGCCCTCCACTAAACCTCTGATTTTTTTATATAGGTTGTCAATATATATGGCAAAAGGCTGAGCTAACTAATGTAACTTTAGTAAGTGATTATATAGGTACAAATCCAAAAGCTAATTGTCACTTGGTTTCAGTTTGAATTCTCAAACTTGCTGCAGTCAACTAGCAATTAATTTAAATCAATATTTAACAGTAGTACTCCATGATGAGGAACGAGAATAAAGAATTAATATATATGTTATTAATTAGTTTGTATTTATTCAGTTTAAAGATAAATAATGTATTTATCTATATGTTTTATATGTGGGGCTAGGAGTATATTAATTAAGTAGTTTATTTATAATAAAGCCCAATTGTTAATGGGCCTTAGTCCA
>PHNY01002053.1:25916-38754 GCA_003724115.2 Anethum foeniculum
CAGTTATTTTATTAGGGTTTCTAATCCCTATATAAGCATTGTAATCCCCACATTATTACTTAAGCTTTGATTATACACATTTCTTGGGAATAATATTGATTATTTATTCTTGGGATTTGTATAATTCATTGATTTTCGATAAATCTTTGTGTGATTATTGCTTTTCAATTTCTGTCCTACATCAATTTCTAATCCCATATAAGCATTGTAATCCCCACATTATTACTTAAGCTTTGATTATACACTTTTTCTTGGGAATAATATTGATTAATTATTCTTGGGATTCGTATAATTCATTTCTTTTCGATAACTATTTGTTTGATTATTGCTTTTCAAATTCTGTCCTACATCACTCCAACCTCCATTCCCATCATCGTTCATATACACATAGACACATAGAGCAACAATTACCTTTAGACTTCAAATAGTTAAAAAGGACCACAGCTCAAAAAGGCTACAAGTTCCATTTTAAAAAATTCTGAACCTAAGATACCCATAGAAGAACAAGGAATGTGGTACAGACCCACATTTTGTGAATCAGATCGTCCGTTCTACAACCAGCGGAATGTGGTACAGACCCACATTTTGTGAATCAGACCCACATTTTAGCAAGGAGTGTCATGGAGAAGATGACCCTTTTCAAATACTTGTGCAATGTATCTGGACGCACTTCTATCTTATATTAAAGACAACAAGCTAGCTGTTCCCCACTGTCTATTCTGTTTTCTTAAATTTCCTATTATATATGTTCGAAAGTTTTTCTTTCCAGCATTTATGTTACAATATAACATATATTAATTTTTCTATATCCATAATATGATAAGTTATAGTTTCTTATCAAAAAATAGTTTTGCATATGTATTGAAAAAATGTTTACTGTAATAAAATATTTAAATGGATATTGCAACAGAATAATATGCATATTAAAGTATTAGAGAAAATTAGGTGAAAACAAACGTATCGTTCCCATACATCCCAGTGTACCCAAGTCTTCCATCATTCCAGATTCATAGAAAGTAATGTTCCACATATCCATTTCCGTACCACGCTTCGAATTGAATCCCGTTCCATGTAACATTGATCTTACCCGATCATACCACAACTGTGCTTGCCATTTTCTGATGCGGAGTATAAAATAATTAAATTAATTATTACTCATCTTATATTATTGTTCAGATATAAATACGTTTGTATTAATATTTATATTATCTAATTAGGAACATTCTAGATTATAGATTATATTAATAGAATAAGAGCATCTCCGATGCTAGAAAACCCTTAGCTAAATAATCTAGGTGGGGTGTCATGTATGTGGCATTTTTAAAGAATATGTAAAAAAAATTCCACTCCAACCTTGTATCCCTTGGGAATAAATTTAGACAATCATTTTTAGTTGGCTATATTTGTCCAATCAATAAAGCCCTTAGGTATAATTTTACATAATCTAAATGATAGATAATACCATATCAAACCCCTTGGCTAAAATTTTATATAATAATGATAGTCAACCATTATAGCCAACCATTATACATTTTAGTATTGGAGATGCTCTAAAATACAGGATTTGTTTCCTTCAATTAATTATGGTAGCATGTATGGATAGATAAGTATTTAGTTTTCAAAAAATTACTTGACTTCCAAGAAATATTTATCTATATAATCTCATGTAATCTATTATTATGGAATAGACTTGAATATTACGAATTAAAGTTGAGGATTAATTGTGTGTTTCCTGCAATTCTTTGCCGAGATAGGTGTATTATCTCTAATTAAATCCTCGTCCGACATCATCTTGTGTGCATTTCTCAAACAACATATAAGCACTAAAGGAGGATACATATGCGCAGGATATTGTGAAAAACAATTGTTCATTAATAGAAAGCAGCGAAAGTAATAATACCTTTGCCAACCCAAGTAGAAGACTCGTGCATATCTATTCTTGACGCTTTATTGTAGTATTGTGTAGCTTTAATAAAATACTCCTCCTTTTCTCGTTTGGTCTCAATTTTTCCCAGGTGGCTATAGTAGGCTCCTAGAGCATTTAATATGGCAATCCTCTCATATCTTACATCAGCATAGTATTCATCAATCTCTGCAAGTCATGAACATTGAACGCTATTAACAAGGCCACACATCTTCAAAAGCAGGAAAGATATTATACCATCTAAATCTAGTTATCTCTAACATACTTGAACATGGCCTCGTAAAAAAACAAATGTTCGCAAAAGAGACATACCAGGACTAGACCCTTCTTCTAAAATTTGGCGAAATTGCTCAACCTTTCCTTGTTTGAAGTACTCCCTCTTCATCAAAACCAGTTAAAACTGTTAGTAAGAACTGATACCACCAAAACATTTTATATCATACTGCATTATAATGTTCATCCGAATAGGATACATGTAGCGTATTTAATGTCAAATCCTCAAAATTAAAAGATATTAATCAGACACAAAGTGAGCATTCTTAGAATGGCAGTATAACATGAAATGTAATGCAGTCATTCAATTTCCGGAAATAATAATATCCTAGATAATTATTTAGGTTCCTGCCCTTCCCGCTAGATTTTAATATCCCCGCCCGCGCCAAATTAATTTATGTCTACAGTTCATATTCCAGTCCAAAGAGACATATAATAAAACAAAATAGATCTCGTAAACTCAATTTATTTTATTGACCAATCTTGCTACCTATAGTCCTCGAGCAACTAATTTATCTATCTCTCCCAGTCTCCCTTGGTCCACATAATTAACACTCCAAAATACAAATCTAACCTTACTTTATCATATACAATTTCAAACCTGAGTCAATTCTACCGATAAATCAAACATGAATTCAAACAATAACTATAGCTTCGAGTAGATAATCACATAGTAAACTTGAAATTCAGCAGAGAACATACATACCAAATTAGATTATATATATCACGAGAGAGAGAGAGAGAGCGAGGGGGAGAGAGAGAGAGAGAGAGAGAGAGAGAGAGAGAGAGAGAGAGAGAGATGACTGACAGCAATGATGAGCCAGAGATCGAGAGGAGCTTGTTCGGCTTTTAAGATATCGAGAATGTCTGTGGCGTCCCTGGGAAGCTGATCGAGAGAGACTCTGACCTCCTCCTCGGAGTTTTGCACCGGAATATACACACACGCCATTCAACTTAATTTGTCGATCCAATTAAACCCTTGGGGATGGGGTTAAGAAGAAGAACGCAGAAACGGATTTAGCAAACATAAAAACAAATTAAAAACAAAAAGAAGCCGCGAGGCAATATTTGTGAACACCCCGATATATTATAGTCTATAAGAATGGGCTTTTTATTATGGGCTTTGAGTTTTTAAACGTCATAACCATTGCGACTTAAAATCATATTTTTTTAAAACACTCCTTTTTTTGTCAAGAAAGGAATTTTTATTAAATAATCAAGTCTTTTAACATAATAGAAATCAATTTCAAGTGACATTATTCACTCGCCAACTACGATCAACCGGAGAACAACTATATCTCACTAAATATATAGTAAACTACCTTATTCATGTATCGTCTTACAAACCTTAAAGCTACCTAGCTTAACGTCTCCCTTATGGCCATGACCTCTGCCATATCTGGAGATACCATGTCTTCAATGCACCTAGATGAAGTTTTAATAAATTCTCTATTATGATTACATGCTACCAACGAGTAACTGTAGTGGTTGGATGCTTCAAACATTTCAGTGTTAGTGTTAATCTTAATCTTTTCTATATTTAGAGCTTTCGAGTGCTCAGCACCGTCGTCTTGAGTCATGAAACCCAGGAAGTTGTCGAATGTTTTATCCTAAGCACTAATCCAGTTATTAAGAATAGATTCAGCTGATACTACAACCTCATTGACTTCCCCTCCTTTATGATTCCATACCAATTCGTTTCCAGCTTTCCAGAGCCCCAGCAAACCATAATCCTTCTTCCAAGTTCATTACCTTTGTAATGGTCGAATAGTAAAGCTAACCAGTTTGTAAATGTTGATTGTGTTAGATAATTTGATGATTGATCAGTATTTATCAATTAGGCAAATCAGAGTTTATCATCAGAGTTTATTAGACTAGTATCAGTGTTTGATATCAGTATTTAATATCAGCGTTTATCTTTCAGACTCTACTAAAGCAGTAAATCAGGATATGATTTATCTGATTGAATATATTGAAGATTGCAAGGATATGTCGGTTGCTCAATGTATGGAAATAGTAGCAATCAATTATAGGATATGTTTTGTCTAGTCAGAATTGATTCTCATATTCTTAGTGATTGATTGTGTAGCTGTGTATTATATAAACAAATATTAGGTTTACATTTTATGTGTGTCGATTATTGTTTAATCATTTGTGTAACCTAGCAGCTCTCATGAATACTCTTACATTCTTTGAAAGAGTACTTGTATTTTGTAATAGTTTTTATCCATCAATATAAAAACTGTTCATCAATTACTTGTTATTTCGAACTGATTGTTAAATACTATATTCACCCCATCTACAGTATATTTGAGACCTATCAATTGGTATCAAAGCAAATCAGTTAGCAAACATACAGTTAAGATCCATAAATAATAATCATGACTAATAAGAGTACAAGTAATCAAGTTTCTGTGAATAACACTAGTAGATATGAATCCATTAGGGTTCCTATGCTGAAAGCTAGTGATTATTCCACTTGGAAAGTAAAGATGGCTATGTTTTTGGAAGCCATATACTAAATATCTTGACAGGATTTATGATTGACCACATGAACCAACAAAGCTCTTTGTTGCTGTTGGAGATGAACCTCAAAGTTGTTCCCAGGTAGAAGAAAGACTATACTCCTGAAGACAAATCTTCCATAATGAAAGATACAAAGGTTAAACATCTTCTACATAACAATCTTGATAATGTTATGTCCAATAGGGTGATTGGATGCAAAACAGCAAAGGAGATCTGGGATGCCTTGGAGGTAAAGTGTCAAGGAACAAAGGCCATCAAGAAAAATAGGAGAACAATACTCACTCAGGAGTATGAGCATTTTGATTCAATATCAGATGAGTCACTTACAGAAATTTACGACAGATTTCTGAAATTGCTAAATGATTTGTCACTGGTTGACAAAGAATATGATCTTGAAGATTCCAATCTAAAGTTTCTCCTAGCACTGCCTGAAAAGTGGGATCTCAAATCAACAACCATAAGAGACAACCATGATTTAGATGAGATGTCTCTTGATGAAATCTATGGTATGCTCAAAACTCATGAACTTGAGATGGAACAAAAGAGCAAAAGAAAGGGAAACAAATCAAGGTCTGTTGCCTTGAAGGTTGAAGAGAAAGTGTCAAAAGACAAAGCTGAAATAAGGAGCCATTCTAAGTGAAAGGCCATGGTTACAAAGTCTGATATAGAGTCATCAAATACTGATGATGACTCAAACGCTGATAGGTCAACAGACTCTAATGAAGAGATGATGCAGCTAGCAGCCTTGATGGTTAAAAGCTTCAAGAATATGGGGTACAAAGGGTTCAGAAAAGGAAAGAACTTTTCTAAAAATCCATCAACTTCTGAGAAAAGGAATTTCAGAAAGAAGGACATCAAGGAGTACAAATCAGGCAAATTTGATAAATTTAAGATCAAATGCTACAACTGTGATGGAATAGGGGATTTTGCAACTGAGTGCAAAAAGGCTAAAGCTAAAAGGAGTAAGGCTCTCATCACAAGGAAAACAGAATAGGCTGATTCTTCATAAACTGATGAAGAAGTCAACTATGCACTAGTAGCAAATACCGATGACTCTGCACCTTCTAAAGAAAAGGAACCTCAAACAACTCTTGCTTTTGATACTGATGATATTTCTGAGTTAAGAAAATTACTCAAATGCATGCATGCTAGCTATAGGGATCAAATTTTAGAAAATGAAAGGATTAAGACTGAAAATGAAGATTTTAAGAAAAGAAATAATCACCTAGAAGCTGAATTAATCTTTATGCTATAAATTCAAAAGGAAAGATATGATGATGTTTATGTTAAACATGAACTTTTCAAAAATCATGTATATCTTGACAAGGAACTAACTAAAGAGATAGAGTAATTATCAGGGCTTGGACTAAGTCAGGAAGAACAACTCAAAAAATTCTTGAAAATGGTTGTTGGAAATCAGGATTAGGTTATATAAAATCTAATACTGATAATAGTAATGAAGATGACGATGAGACTAAGAAACCATTAACTATACTTGTTAAGTTTAATTTAAATACTGATAATGTAAAATCAGTAAATGAAAAAGGATCAACATCAGGAGTTAAGCTCAGCTTAAATACTAATAGCTCTAGACAGGTAAAAACTAAGACCATAAGCATTGGTTTAATGTCTCAGAAGCAACGTAAGCATAAGTTGAAGGAAATCACAAAGAAGGACAAGGAAAAACAGCCTAGAAAGAACAAAAATGGTAAATAAGGTGTAAATAAGGAACATAACTATAGACCCATTCCTAATGAACCTAGAAATGCTTGTTTTAACTATGGTAGCACTAATCATATTTTTATGAATTGCAGGAAGAATAAGGATATCAGTATCACAACTGTCAGACCTAAATTTTAGGAATATGACAGTTAGATGTAGACCACAGAATCCCTGTTTTCATTGTGGTATCATTTGGTATTCTATCTACACATGTAAAGAGTATCACAGTTTGTATTATGAACTGAAACCCTCTCTGAAGATCAATAAAGTTAATTCTGCATGTGTAACTCCTGATCTTAAGACCGTTAGTATAAATTCTAATAAAAAGTAATCCCCCTTTACTTTTCGCATAACTCATATTGTTCCAAGATAGCCAGTTCAGGCCCTTTTGACTGTCATATTTACCCGATTTCCACCAATAATTGTTAAACATTTGTTCGAGCTCATGACAGAGGGATACAGGAAGCAAAAAAACAAGACATTCTATACGAGGGAATGGCCTGAGCTACATTACGAATTAAGATTATTTTACCTCTTTGAGACATTGGTTTAGCTTGCCAACTCTTACTTGCTTTCTCCTTCAGATAGTTAAACACTCTTCTCTTTGAGCGACCAACTAATGAGGGCAGCCCAAGATACTTCGTGCTCGTGATATCAGCATGTACACCTAGAATATGTGAGATTTCCAGTTGTTTTGATCGATTCACATTTGCACTAAAGAAGACACCTGACTTCTGGAACAGATTGCCCTGATCACTTCTTATAGTTTACTAGCAAGTTCTTTATGCTTCTGGCCTCTTCAGTATTAGCTTAATAAAACAAAAAACTGTCATCCGCAAATAGAAGGTGGGAAACTATTGGTGTTGTGGGACGATTTGGCATCCATGAATTGTACAATTTCTTGAGGCATCATCTATGGCATTTGATATTCCTTCAACATACAGTTGAAAAAGATATGGCGAGAGGGAATCGCACTGCCTCAATCCCTTTCTAGGAGCAATTGGTCCAACAAGAGTTCCATTCAAGCAAAAAGTATACGTAACTGTTTTGACACACAGCATCATCCACTCAATCCAGATGTCACAAAAACCCATTGCTTGCATTCTCCTTCGTAAAAATAGCTAATTAACTCTATCATATGCCTTGCTGATATCTAATTTCAATGTTACTTCACCCACTGTTCCACGTTTTTTATAATTCCTATGATGAATTACCTCAAAAGCTACGAGAACATTATCCGTAATACTTTTGTTCTTGACAAACGCAGATTGATTTTCTGAAATTAAAGATGGAATCACCTTCTGTAATCTGTTAGCCAGCACTTTTGCAATAATTCTATATAGGACTTAGATCTCGCATACAAGAAACACTCTCCGTTTTAAGAATAAGCACAACATTTGTGCTATTTAGATCCCCTGGAAAGTTTGTCTGTCGAAGCCACTCTGTACACTGCTTAAACACCTCATGTCCCATAACTTGCCAAAAGCTCTGAAAGAACGCTGGATTGAGTCCATCAGGTCCACCAGCTTTATCCGGATGCATTTATTTGAGAGCTACAGTAAATTCTTCAAACGTAAATTCCTCAATCAACTCAAGGTTCTGTGCATTCGATAACATTCTATGATTGTTAGTATTAGCCATATCAGTTGTGTGCTCCTCCTCAGTAAAAAGCTTAACGAAGTAGTCTCGAAAAATACCACACATTCCATCAAGATCCTCAACCTTTTCCCCCTCCTCATTAGTTAAAAAATCAATCTTGTTTGCCTTTTTCCTTGTAGTGGCTGAAGAATGGAAAATTCTGGTATTATCATCGTCATCACGCAGCCAAAAGAGTTTTGTTCGTTGTCTCTAGTGAGTTTCCTCTTGGAATAAAAATGTATTCAGCTTTTCCTTCTCACTTAGATACTCCTTTACACTATCATTATCATTGCACTTAACTAGTTTGTCAAGATTTACTTTGTGTTGCCTTATTTTATCCCTAAATTTGTGAAAAAATTATCGTCCCCATCTAGCCATGAAAGAAGTAACTTCAACTATTTTAGGTAGAAGATGCTTCATAGGAATCAAGCTCCAGATTTTAGAAAACTCATGTACAAAGCTAGGCTCTTTAAGTCATATGTTTTCAAACCGGAATAGAAACTCTTTTTTTAACCCGCTGGTGCTCAGTAGTTACAAAACTATTGGTTCGTGATTTAAAACTGAGGTATGAATGACTTTGAGGTTATTTGCTGGGAATTTACTCAACCATCTATCAGTACCAAAACCACGATCTAACTTCTCTATTACCTAGTCATTAGTATTCCTTCCTCACTCCCAAGTAAATTTGCCACCCCTTAAACACATTTTAGACAGCTGACATTCTTGTATGATATTACTAAAACCATCACGGAGATATTGAGGGTGTGCAACTTTACCTTTTTTATCCGATGCAAACATGAGGTCATTGAAATCACCCCATATACACCACGGTGCAGTCGATATATTGGCCAATTGACGAATTAGGTTCCAAGAATCCCGTCTTCGTGTACATTCTGGATACCCATAGTAACACAAGAGACGCAAAGACACAATATTATTATCCATAAAGAGCATATCAATATGGTGGCTATAGAAACTATCCACTTGACAGTGAGAAACTCATTTCCACAACACGACCAAGCCCCCACTACGCCCCATTCTATCTACTGAAAAGCAATGATCAAAACCAAACTTGACTCGAGTTTCTTCTATCTTACTAGCATATGAAATAGTCTATATTAAAAACAGAAAAATGGGTTTATGATCCCTTAGAAGATCACCAAGAGTTCTAACTGTACGAGGGTTCCCAAGCCCTCGACAGTTCCAACTTATGTCATGGCTCCTGACTAGCTTACCTTGCAAGCTTAGCCAAAAAATTGAAGAGGTCTCCACAATCCTCATGAGAAATAGTAGAGTCCTTAAGTGAGATATTTTTTGTTTTGTATGTGATAAATTTAACTGGGCTTCAACTCTCTGTCTTTTCCCTTCTTCTAAATTAAGCCCATATAACTCCTCCGGGTCCAGCCCATTATTTTCATCCTTATTTGAATTTCCCTCACGTGTTTTCTTATCATGCACGTACCCAGCTGTATATCCCAAAATATCAGCTTTATTAGTTGCATTACTCATTTGACCACGCAAATCAGTTGTTTGGCGCGTGCTATCCATATTTTGAAATCCCTGTTTTTTAGCTCTGTATTCCTCCCTTCCTTATTGGCATCCCCAGTCACCGTCGCCTTCTGACCGGAGCCACTTACTTTTACTAGCCCTTACCGTCTTACGTGGTGGAGCACGTAACCAATGCCCTCAGTCCTCAGTGATTTCTTCCTCATCAGTTTCCAGCTTCTTTTTACATAATCTTTCTGTGTGAGACAATAATTCACAAATGAAAGAAAAGTCGCCACGTTTCTCATACTTGCACGTAACCATGATATCTGATTTATCCTTCTTCACGATCTTCTTTTTACGTTTTAGAGGTTTCCGTACATCTAACTTAATTCTTATCCTCATAAATTCACGCCATATACTTGAGTTATTCTTTGCATCATAAGACACGAAGGTGCCAAAGAAATTACCAAGTTGGTTTCCCACCATTTTTATCATGTATCCAATTGGGAGCTCATGTATCTGGATCCAGAATTCCACTTCGTTCAGTGATACTTTGGTAGGATCTTCCCCTGTTTTGATTGTATTCATTACAAGGTGTGCATTATCGAACGTCCACGGACTATTGTTAAGCACCCATTTCATATCATCAAAATAGCCCAGGCTTCAAATCTTTAATATTAATTCCTATTACAGGCTTTCACAGATCAACAAGTTTTGTTCTCATTGCACGTACGTTAATGTTTTTCTCAATCAAAAATCGTCTGGCAAGACAAAATTCAAATCTGTTGTATTCCTCTTCAACAACCTTCATAAAAAAACAATTCCTCATTCTGCTTATTATCAATATTCATTTCCTCCATTTGCATCTCTATATCATCCGTGGTTGTAATGATAGCACCGGCTCTTACAATTTTAAAAGATAGAAAGGTGAGAAAACATTCAAACAAACAGTATTGCTAAAAACTAATGTGAACATACCGCGGTTATAAATCAAAAATTTGGAATTATTATTATTATTTAATTAGATCCGATATTTAAACATCAGGACCCGAACTCATACTCGCGTTTACTATTAAATTAACCGCTACGGCTATCCCCCCTCAAAAGCCGAACGGAGAAATAGTAAAACCAATTGTTGAATGTTCAGACAACATTAATCATTGTTGTATCTCTCTCAATATCCAAACAACATGCCTGTGAAATGGTAATACATGGACACCCTATTAATTATTAAAACAAGCTACCTTGTTAATAATTATTAAAACAATTGTTGTTAATGTATTTTCTAGGGTTTTGCATTGGCAACCAAATGCAGGAACATCAGTAAACAGTCAAATCTTGACTGAAGTATCTCAATGTGCTGAGAGTATCAATGGCGTCAAAGGTGGAAGATGGAAAGCTACTCTTAATTTTTACAGACCTATGCTTAAAGGTAAATTCTTTACATATAATTCTTCTTCTTTTTTTTTTTTTTTTTTTTTATATCAATTGTACAAATTAAGTGTTTCTTGTAATTAAGGTGGATATATATGTAATTGAGTGAATTTAAGTTGTGTGTGAGGGCTAATTTGGGTTTTGTGTTAATGCTGTGAATTACTAGAGCAAGTGAATCCGGCGGAGTTTCCGCGTGATTTTTTGGGGATTTCACTCCAGGAGCAACCTAGTAAATACTATTTTGTGATTCGAGGACAGCGGATAGTTCTTGAGGCTGATTCAAATATTCAGAGTATAATGGAGAAACTGCAGTCTTATAAGTCCAGGGTTGCTCTTAATTTTGAGGTGTGTTTTTCTGAGATTTTTTTTTTAATGTTGATTGTCAAGTTTTTTATTGTTTATTTATGGGAAGTCTTGATGCTTCCATGAATTGTAAGTAGATTTTTCAACTACTACGTTTGAGGAAATAACCTCGTTGGTCGCTATAGTATTTTAGATGGTATGATATTCACGAAAATGAAATTAAATTCACTGCATGGTACAAACATGGAATTTAAGTTGCCATTGTTTGATTTGGGAAAGTCGAAGTTGGACATTTTTGTGGAGCTGAGGGAGACTAGAGTATAGGCTGAGAAAATACTTAATCTGTGTATCTGTAAAATGTATGCTGTCGAAAGACATTTTATTATTTTTGGATGATAAAATGCGGTGTTCGACCTGTGAAGGATTTGTATAAGATTTACGTAGATAAGTGTCTATAATCTGGGGTGCTCTTATATTACTTTTACAAAGTGGTACTTATTGATTGAATACTTAATTATTGAAATTGTCATTGTGTAATGCCCTTTAATCATATACAAGTTGTGACATGTGCTTTCATAACCTGCAGGGCTTCCAATATCAACTTGGAGACTTCCAGTTGAGAGTGGGGAAAGTTGTTCCAGTTCACTCTGAAAGTTTGAGGGGAATAGTGATGGAGGTATATAGATTTTCTCTACTGTTGAATTTTCAATTGGTTGTTTTCTTGGTACCGAATATTGATATCATCTATCATTTGTTACATACTCCCTCTGTTCCCTTTAACTTGTTCCATTAACTTTTCCTTGTTGGCATAGTGGAGTATTTAGTTTAACCAATTGTGATAAGCACCAGTGTGATACTCTTATGCTAGGAGATCTTCTAGTTAGTGAGAAGATTTGTTATAGGATATTTATGGAAAGAATTTGGTATCAGTGATATTGTGAAGATATTGGTATCAGTAATATTGGGAAGATTTGGTATCAGTAATATTGAGAAGACTTCGATATTAGTGATATTGGGAAGACTTTGGTATAAGTGATATGGGAACTGGGAAAATATCTTTACTTGTTCTGGTTTTCTTTTTTGATTCATGTTTTGTTCAGAAACATTACAAATGGAAGGATTAGGCACGTCAGGTTTGTTGTAATTGAGTGTTGGATCGAAAATAATACAGGTCTCTTGAATATCAGGGAATTGTTCTGCGTATGTCAATATAGTTTCTCCTTTATTCTCTCCATATGCTATCTATTTGAGTTTGATAAGCCACAGCCATTTATCATACTCATACTGACAAATGTCTCTTTAACTTGCACATAGTTGGATTGTAATCACAGAACGGGACACATTTAGTAACTTTACTGCCTCACTCAATGTGTAATTTGGATGTCGCCACAAGATATCAACAGATTTGCATTAGAATAAAAGTTAGAAAAATTGAATCTGCTAGTGTAACAAACAGGAACGACTGTTGCTGCGCTTTCGCTCAATTGTACATTTTTCTCCCCTTCTACTGCAAGTTCTCTTCTTTCCCGA
>PHNY01002065.1:1046-24264 GCA_003724115.2 Anethum foeniculum
TTTTTTAACTATAACATGTTACATTTTTATTTGTTCCAACTAAAACACCTCATTTTTCAAAAATATTACTGACATTTCTATTTAAAAAAATAAAATAATTATATTAAAATATTATTAATACTAGCCAATTACCTTTTAAGTTAAACTACATTACCATATCTGTTTCTTTTAACTAAAGCCCCATTTCTTTTCCAAAAATAACATTAACAACGTTATTTAATAAAATAAAGTAAAATTTATAATTATAAATTACCAACCAATTACCCTTTTTAACTAAAATATGAAAGCAATTATGTAAAATCAATTCAATTTAAATTAATGATATAATTTTTAAAATTTAAAAAATTATACAATATAAACAAACGGTTTAAGCTAGTTCATGTTAAATGATATGAATTAGACTGATTATTATGCTAGTTATTCATAATTCAGGAGAGGGTGTACTTGTGTTGAGATACAAAGACAAAAATCAACTCATTTTCCCTTGATGACTCCACTTCACCGAATACATATACAAACATTCCACTAGCATATTTTAAGCTGAGACTAGTATCAAATACTAAAATCAAGCTATATTTTACTTATCTCAATCATAAAAAAAGAAAAAGAATTATTTTATCATTAATCAAAGCCATTAAAATGGAGAAATAAATCCCCAAAAAAGTGTAAGTAATTAAATTAGAAAAAAAGGAGAAAAAAGTGGAGAGTCTTGTGTTAATCACTTCTCTCTCCTCTCATTCTATCTCACCCTGTAAATAAACATATACATAAATCATATATATCCATCACCTAATACAATTTCCATTTCTTTTCTCTCCTCTTCTTCTGTTTATAAACATCATCAAATCATTTGATCACTTATATATTATTATAAATTGAAATCCATTAATATATATACATAGTGATCATCATCATCAACAACATGTCATGTTCTTCATCATCTGGATCATCTGAAGAAGACGAGGGGTTTGATTCTTACCGGAAAGGTGGGTATCATGCTGTCAGAGTTGCCGATACGTTTGCTTCCGGCCGGTACATCGCTCAGAGAAAACTCGGGTGGGGCCAGTTTTCTACTGTTTGGCTGGCTTATGATACTCAAACTGAGGTATGCTCTTTGTTATTTTTGTTTTTTTTTTTGTGTTTTAAATTAATGTTAATGTATGTGTTTTGTATGTTAAGATATGATCTGAGATGTTTTAGTTTATGTTTGGATCGGATCATGTGTATGTATGATTGTTATGTTTATGTCTAAGTATTTGATACAATCTTTTATGTTTGTTTTTATAATGGTTGCGTTGCTAGATTTGGATGGATTAGTTTCCATATTCGATATTTATATATGCATTTATGTTTTTATATTGTGTTACAAATTTATTGTGGTTGACTTGGCAACCAAAATATATGTTGACTAATGGAGTAATATTTATTTTAGTGATCATTGATTTCTAAATTTTGTTGAGAATTAGTATCTTCTGAAATAAACTTATATTGATACGCATTAAGGTGCAAAATATTGTAAGCCCTATTTTGGAGGAGCCTCCAGTTTAAGAGAAATTGGTGTTTTACATTTTCATTGAATATAATTGTTGTAAAACTGCGATAGGCCCTTAGAAGCAAGGATAATGGTTCAGGGATACATCATGAATGTGTGTGACCAATGTTTGATAAATATCAGGGATTCGGCATTCGGCTGCTGGGGGGATATATGGCATTCACAGAAATATCATAAATATATATTTGATGTTATATATGATAAATTCATTGACAAAACAGATGCAAACTGAATCAGAAGCATGACTGGGTCATGTTGGGTAAACCAGGCACCCTTGTTTCCTAGAGATCATGGTTTTCAATCATCTTTAAACAGCAAGTCACTTATATGTGATGTCACACAAAAGTTGGAAAAGGGATAATGAGAAGCCTTTGAACTGCACCGAGTTTTTAGGTCTTAATCAGTTCATCTTAGTTTTTACTCGAAGAATAAAAAGGGCTTACAAGTATTTTGATAAAATTCTTATTAACTTCAAACTGTTGTAAAATTCTATTAAAAAGGTCAGATCATGTCAATATTGTAAAATAAAATGAAATAACTTTACCCTTATGACTATAGTCAAGCTACTTGATCTATTCTATTAAACCTTATCCAAAAATAATATAATATCGAATGAGCAATGCCTTGTTCCAACTTCCACATCATTATGATGTTATTCGATGTATTCTTAAATGTTTCTCAAGATATATCTTATCTTCTATCCCACAATAATATAGATGAGCAATGCCTTGTTACATATTGTTATGGTGTTATTAGACATGTTTCCAAATGTCTCTAAAAAAATATCTTATCAGCACTACAGAATGTATTATCTATGTTATCTGGAAACAAAACCGAAAATAGTTATCATGGAATAGAAACTTATCAGAAAAAAATGTATCATATTTTCTCATCTAGATATTTATTAGTTATCTAAATAAAACGATATAAGGAGGGCTTTTCGTAATAACTAGGCATGCACGAGAATGTGTGTGCAGTGGTATTGATCCATATTTTCCTATAGTATGATTATCAAATTTTCTACGTAAGTATACTTTAAGTTAATTCATGAAAATGTTTCCAATTTAGGATTAGATAAGGAGAGAGATGAAAATGTATTGACAAAGGAACAGGTTTTGATTGTCTTGTGAACAATGTTACATATATTGTTCATCTTACTGCTTTCACATAGGTTCAGGATAGTCCATCTCTAAAAGTTTACTGATTACAGTTAAGAGTTTTAAAAACATCTCCACGGATATAAAGTTTCAGGACAATTCGTAGGGAAATGGGATTGATTTCAATAGTCAGTGTATGATCATATAAGGCAACTATACTTCCCAACATATCCTTAGCACATTCAGCTGAGATTAGAGACTGTTCCAATCCAGCATATCTTATTAAAGAACTCCTTAAAAAATGGGTCCCTTTCCTCTACATACGTAATATTATAGATGTATATTCTTTCTTCTCACCTCCAATGCTTTTACCTGTGGACGACTTTTATTTTATTATCAAAATTAATCCTCTTTCTGGCTTTGTTGCAGGCATATGTAGCTCTTAAAATTCAGAAAAGTGCACCAGAATTCGCTCAATCTGCTCTCCATGAAATTGAAGTTCTTTCTGCTATTTCTAATGGTGACCCCACGAATAGTAAATGTGTTGTAAAGTTAATTGACCATTTTAAGCATGTAGGCCCAAATGGACAACATTGGTGCATGGTTCTCGAATTTCTCGGGGATAATATTCTCCGGCTAATCAGATACAACCGTTATAAAGGCCTTGAAATGAATAAGGTAAGGGAGATATGCAAATGCGTATTGACTGGTTTGGATTATATGCATAGAGAACTCAGTCTAATACACACAGACCTAAAACCTGAAAACATTCTTCTTCTTTCCACTATAAATTCTTCAAAAGATCCAATTAAGTCTAAGATGACCCCCATTCTCGAAAAGCCTGAAGGGGTTTCTAATGGAACTCCTGCAATGAGTGCTATTGAGAAAAGGCTAAAGCAGAGGGCTAGGAGAGCAGTGGCCACAATATCTACCAAAAGAGGTGGATTTGTTTCAGTTCCAAAGCCTCCCAGATGTCTAGATGGGATAGATATGAATTGCAAAATCGTGGATTTTGGTAATACATGTTGGGAGAGTAAAAAATTTGCTGAAGAAATTCAAACAAGACAATATAGAGCTCCTGAAGTTATACTACAGTCTGACTACTCCTTTTCTGCCGATATGTGGTCATTTGCTTGCACAGCTTTTGAGCTTGCCACTGGTGAGATGATGTTCGCCCCTAAGGGTACCCAAGGATTTAGTGAGGATGAGGTATTGCCAGTTACCATTTCTCCTCTCTACATTTCCGTTGATTTAAATTGATCTACTAATTTATAATTGTTTTATGATGTACTAAATGTAGTTAAGGGGTAAATAATAAGAACCCCAACAGCTGAGAGTCTGAGACCATCTTCACTTGATTATTTTTTTGAAGACTGACTATGATTGAAAAACTTATTTTACCACTTTATTGAATTTATCCTTTGAATCGAATTATTTACCTTTTTCGTAATTGATCACTCCATGAATGCAGGACCATCTTGCACTAATGATGGAACTCCTTGGGAAAATTCCTAGGAAGGTAAGCATGTTAGTCACCTACTTCTTTTTCAGCTCCTTTATATCTCTCTAAAAACCAAGTTTTTATGATTTGGCAATACAGATAGCTATTGGAGGACGTCGATCCAAAGAGTATTTTGACAGACATGGAGATCTGAAGAGGATCCGGAGGTTAAAATACTGCTCACTTGATCGATTGCTGGTTGACAAATTTAAACTTTCTAACACGGATGCACGTGAATTAGCACAGTTTCTTAGTCCCATTCTTGATTTCGCACCAGAGAAGCGACCAACTGCTCAGCAATGTTTGCAACACCCGTGGCTTAACTTGAAGAATCCTGACAGTTGAATCTAGTGTAGAAAAGGCGAAATATTGAAAGAGAAACCTTCAGATTAAGCAGCATGAGTGAAGAAGAGGGAAATCCGCAGAAGCACTCTATCTCCGCTATAGTATTACTTTAGAAAATATTTTTTGATTTATTGAGATTCTGTTTACATAACATATATAACCTTCAATTGTTTTTTTGGTTGTTTTTTTTTCCCTTTTTCTTTTAAACTCTTACCACTGTATACTATACATCCCCACGGGTCTCTTAGGAGACTAGAATAAGGAAGAGAAATGTACCATTGGCCAATTCTTTTTATTATAACTCCGTTGTCCTTGAAAAAATTGTGGTAGAGTTGTAACATTGCCAAATACTCAGGTGATTATTATGCATCACTACTTCAGTATGAAGCCGGGGGAGTAATACTTTAAATCGTTGAACGTGAGTCCATGGACTGATGCTTATTCTTGACACTGCTCTGCTCCTGTTTCTGTGAAACGGAGGAATGAACTACAGTATGAATTGGCTTTATATTTGGCTACAACACATCAATCACTTGGTGAGAAGAGGGGGTTAAAGAGGCCAACTTGCCAAATTTTATGACATTAAGTTTGTTGAGGATATACTAAGCGTGTGATTCTTAGCGTTTTGGCTATTTCCAAGTTAGCCTAAAAGTTTTAAGAGTAGGCCCGCATAGCACAGATAGTTGTGCAATTCGATTTGGACACAAACGTTTAGAGCTATACAGAAAGGAAGTAACATTGTTTAATATACAATTCGGTTTTCACATGACACGAACATGATACCGAATTTTCACATGACACGAACATGATACCAAGGTATCATGTTCACTGGCAGCAAATTTGTAGGATCAATGATATCTTATTTTAAACTTTATTTGATAGGCTAACAACACTTGCATAATTGATGCATTGGTGGAAATTGCAATGACAAGAAGAATATATAATTAATCAAAGCAGTACAGGAAGTCTGTCCCATTCTATAAGCGAATCATATATTCTGTCTTTACATAATCATATTAAACACACTGTGAGACCCCGAGTAATTCCAAGGGCGGGCAGAACTACAACATCTCGGGCATTGATCTAACCTTCAAATCATGGACAACCTTCACAAATCAAAGCACTTGTAAATCACCACGCAACTATTCCGTCAACGTTAACCTAAATCAGACCACTGCAGCAAACATTTAACAAGCCACAAATTACATAACCGAAGGTAATGGTGAAATCTATATATTAATGGCTTAACACAGTTGATGAGGGATCTACAGGGCAATGGTAAAATCCTATAAACACTGTATATTCCAAGCAAACATGATTTATTTGTATCGTCTGCTCACTTCTTTGATACATGAACTAAACAGTGCAGGTCATGTGATAGATGTCTTCTGAGCAAACTACACCTGGAAAATAATATTTCAGTGATGCATTATGAAATCATGAATTTAGTAATACAATTAAGTTTAAAAAAAATGTTACGAGAAAATTATGTTCACCTGTGACAAAAGTCAAGCCCAAAAAAAAAAAGATACTGTCATTTTCTCAAAGGAGGATTTTACAAGGAACAGGTTGAATAATACAACAAAGCTTAAGTGTGATGTTGGAAAATTTTCTATAAGATATATGGCCGAGGAATACTATTTTACACAACATCTCTGTGGCATACCATCAGTTTAAAATCTGCTACTGCATGGGATTCAATGAGAGGATGTGTCATGTGTGCAACTAAAAATTTATAATTATACTAACTTGATAAAAAAAAGGTTGCTCTATTGAAAATAAAAGAGATAAACGAACCCATAAAATAAGGTCGTACCCAGTGCACAAGGCTCCCGCATCAGCAGGACTAGGGAAGATGGCCCCCGATGCATGTAGCCTTGCCCTTATTTTTTATAAAGAGGCTGTTTCCAGGGGTTCAAAACCATGTCCTAGCTGATAGCAAGTAGACACTTGACCATCGCGACAAGCATGACCTCGGATTGATAATGCAATAGTTAACATAAAAAAGCAGAAGAAAAAACTACCTTGGCTGAAGACGTCAAGATAGCCACTGGTAATTGCAATAAACTTAAACTATAACTGCATGACTTTGTTTTGTTTAATTATAGCTGGTCCCTTAAATTCCTTGCATTTCCATGTTGCTGGCCTATCAAATGACATCGCACTACCACCAGCAGGACCTACAGACAACATATGATTATTGCCTGCAGTATCTTTGTTCACATTCCCATCAGACAGCGCCTCATTTCTAGGTTTCAGCTGTTCCTTGGGGTTTTCTTGATCCCTAAAATTGCAAATGCTTAAAGGCAACTTTTTTTGCTTGATCCTTCCCCTTTTTCTGCCAAAGCTAACAGGATCCTCCAATGCTTCCTTCAATTTTACCCCACAGAAACTCGAAACCCTATTTGTCATATTTGACTGATCAACTTTATCTAATTTTGACATGTTTTCATATATTCTATGATCATATGCTCCCTGAGTGGAGCCATAAGAATACAACTTATCTGTTTGACCATTTTTATTGCTCACAGGAGGGCTAGGTCCTCCATTATTGTACTTCAGCTTTTGCAAAGACAAACTCTTTACAAGCCTCTTATGTTGAACACTCTTCAGATCAGGAATTGAAGAGGTCTTTACAGTTCTCGGGGAGCTATTAATTGCCCGGTGCAAGTCACGTGCTAATTCTGCATCATGCTCAACCCTTTGCTTCTTAGTATACAACATATCAACTGGGACTTGCCTCTTCATCTTATTCTTCCTCATATATTTTTCTCCGCTAGATGTCTCAGACATAGTTGCAAACAAATCCAGAGCACTCTTAGCAGCAGCCATAGCTTTGGCTGCTACCTCAGCCTTATTTTCCGCAACCGTTCTTGCAGCTTTCGCAACCTTATTTGCAGTTTCAACTGCAGACCTTGAGCCCTCCATGATCACCTCTGGGGATTCATTCATATGAGACTCCAACAAATTATTAAGCACAATATCAAATTCACCAGAAATTACAGATGTCAACGGCATTTGTGATCTGTCATCATAATTCTGTTTCTTTAATTCAGCCAGGAGCCGCTTTCGAGGCGGTAAAAGAACATCAGCATCCAAATTATTACCATCACAGATATTAGCTTCCATTACTATTCACAAGAAGGCATGAAACTATCCCCTCTACCACATTCACACTACAAGAACAACAAAAGAAAACAAAGCACACCTCCACAGTCATATCAGAAACTAAACTCAACAATCAACCCAAAACCCGTCATATATAATCACTCAACGGTGGATATCATAATTCATAAACAGATAATGTGATCACGATTAACTACAAAAAAAGAAAAAAAAGCACAAATTTACAAGAAATGCAAAGAGAACTATGCAGATAAATTAAGCTCATCATCAACTGTGATCATAATTCAATTCTGCATTGAGAAAGAATGCTATCTAAAGATTTAATCATAAAAGCTATCAGCGTACATATGACTAACTCAACAGAAACTACCTACCATTGCTTCTACAAAATTCAAAGTATGAGCAGAGAACAAAGATATCAAGATCACACCTCAAAACTATATCGTAAACTTAACTCACCAACTAATTCAAAACCTGTTAGAATACAATATAAGATCCTGGAAAGGGCCATTCTTTAACATCTTGAGGTTTTAGAGTAACTGGTTCCTTAACATGGTATCAGAGCTCAGGCTAGCGGGAGAACTAAGGTTCGATTCCCAGCAACCCCCAAAATTCTCACAATTTATTATGGACAACTAAGGTTCGATTCCCAGCAACCCCCAAAATTCTCACACTCTTCGACCCAAAAATGGGCTCTCGAGTGAGGGGGAGTGTTAGAATATAATATAAGATCCTTGAAAGGGCCGTTCTCTAACACATTGAGTACAAAAATTAAATCTTTCATCAATCCAACACTACCCAAAAAGGAATTCTAATAAATTCACCGAGTCCTAGTTCAAACTTCAGTACATTTAAAAACAAAAACAAGAAAACACAACAAAACCACAACTTCAAAGCAGTAACTTAAAAGAATGAATCCACCAATAGTAAACATCTTAACAAAGATACTACAATTACAATTCACAAACAAAAAACAAAATTACAAGCTAAATTGAAGAGAATTATGCAAATACAATACTGCAGCTCAGAATCAAGTGATCATGAATATAAATTCATAATTTAATTGTGAAATACACATAAGTTACATAAAGCTTGATGAAATGAGGTAGATTCAATACCTGGTGCTGTAATCATCATCATAAATAATGTTTTTTTTAGGGTTTTTAGAGGGGGGGAGAGATATATGGAAGAGAATGGTCTGCAAGCTAGGTAAAAATAGGACAGAGAAATTAAAAACGTTGAGATTTATTTATTTATTAATTAATAAAAAATAATTAATACATATATTTGTTTATTTTATTGTAATTTCAAAATATATTAAATTGTTCGAGTACTATTTTCTGTTACAGTTTATTAATGCTGTCAGAAGTATTCTGATTGGTTTATTACCAGAAACCTAAGTAGATCCCATCAAACTGCAAGTCTGCAACTACTTCTGAATTACTTGCCCTTGCTCTGGGCACTAATTTACAAGTACACCACCTTTTTATTACTACTAGTAATATGTCAAATTCAAAGATAAACCCCTAATTTTACCATTTAGACGCAATTCAATTTTTATATATTTTAAATATTTAATTCTCGGTAATTTATGAATAGTACTGAATTTAATTTTTCAAAAGCAACAATTTTAATCAAGACATATTTTTAAAATATTATTAAACAAAAACTCTAGAAACACAATTTAATTTCAATCAAATACAGACACTTATTTCAATTCAACGTCAAGTCGAGTTCACTTATATAAAACTTGTTTATTTTAAAAACTAGTTAATGATGTAATTATTTTATAAACCTAATAAAATTAATACATATATTACTATTCTATTTGAAATCACAAAAGAAAATATGAAATAAAATATGAAACAATCGAGAAGATAAACCAATTTTGAAAATCAACCGCACAGGTTATAAACTTGTTTGTTACTGATATTTGAATAATAAAAATTTTTAACACGAGAGGCTATTGGTGCACATTTAAAAGGTAACACATTGTTATTGAGTAATGTTGGTCTTCCAAAATTATTACTGTTCTAATGTTACTACTCCCTCTTAATTAAATACGTAATTTTTTTAAAGTTCGACACGCATTTTAAAGTGAATATAAAGTATACTTCCGTAATTCATTTTTAAAAGTTTTCTTTTTCTGAATTAAACTTCAAATGTTATACTTTTATTTAGAAAAAGAAAAAATTTAAAATTATTAATATAGCTATATTATAAATGAGCGAGCGTGAAAATGCGTCCGAGCCCCCGTCCCAATGTATCCTACTCAGGGGGCGGAGGGAGTACAAGCTACGTATTGACCAAGACCAACAGTTTACTATTAACAAACTAATTTTCTTGTAATAATATGTGAAATGTCAGAGCTTGACTTATTCAATACACTCCAAATTAATGGTTAGAATCTGTGCAGATAAAATGGATTCTGGATCAGTTATTCCCCAAACAATCTGTCAAACTCCCAAAATTACTCAACGTGTGCCACCTTAATCAACTTACATACTACTACTCTCAAACAACAATCAATGTATATCAAACAAGAATGACTTTCCAAGGTAAAGTTTTTGCTTCTATCTGACATTCATCCTTACAAGAAGAACACATTCACATTTTTATATGTTACTACATAAATAAGCATATAATCAAACGAAAATATTGATGTCTTTGGTTAAAACAGCAGGAGCACAAGAATGGCAGCAAGTGATGTTCAGAATATGCAATCTACAGAAGACAGGGATGAAATTAATAAATGGTTGCCTATCACGGCCAACCGAAATGCTAAATGGTATTACTCTACCTTCCATAATGTAACTGCAGTTGTTGGCGCTGGCGTACTTGGCTTACCCTACGCCATGTCCCAACTTGGCTGGTAGGTACTTCCATCATGTATGTGTTATGTGTGTGTCGGCGTTCGGTGTGGAACCAGAATTTGAAACAGGGGTACAAAATGAAATTTTATAATCAGGGAGGGAGGACAATGCTTAACATAACTCGAAAGTAAAACACAACATTAGGCACAAAAATCTCCTACAAACCATCTAAGCTGCTCAAATTCCTTAAAACAATTAGTACTGACTATTAATTTAGCGTGGATAAAATATATATAAACAATAGGATTCGTAAAAATAAAGAAAATAATTGCACTAGTAGGAAATTTTGTAGATGGTTCAGTGATTGTAGCTTTGGCTGCTGCAAAATTGGTTTATTAGAAGAAGTTGCTATGGACCAACATTCCACAAATTATGATCTATTTTGTGGTTTAATATTTGTAGGATTCCAGGTATATTGGCTCTAGGAATATCGTGGATAGTAACGTTTTATTCGTTCTGGCAACTGATACAAATGCATGAATTGGAGCCAGGAAAGAGATTTGACAGATATTCTGAACTGGGAGAATATGCATATGGGCCGACAGTCGGGTACTGGATGGTAACTCCTCAGCAGTTAATTGTACAAGTTGCAACAGACATAGTATATATGGTTACTGGAGGCAAGTCTTTGAAAAAGAGTTGTGATATGTTGCATTCCTGGTTCAATGGAGTTCGTCAAACTTATTTCATCCTCGTATTTGCTTTCATACAACTGATTTTGTCTCAAGTTCCTGACTTTAACTCCTTGAAGATTGTTTCCTTGGCCGCTGCAGTCATGTCTTTTGCGTAATTTCTTCTGTTCTAACATTTTCTTCTTTCGGCTAAATGAGAATTTGGACCTCCAAATTTAGGGGCTGGTCAAAATCAAAACCATAAAACTGTTACATACACAATCAAAGTCATAATTGAAAGTGAGAACATTTTAACAATATGGACTCAAAATTAGGGATTTTAGCTGTTTTACAAAAGAGAAGGCCAAGAAGAGGATAAAGCTTGACACAAAATACATTATACAGAATAAAGAGGCATGGTAAACGCGATAAATTTTGGCTCTAGTATCAACTTGTCCCTCTTATCAGCTTCAGGTACAAAAGCCAGGTCTTTATTCAAACAACTTCTCTCGGCTCTACTTCTTGGAGTAGGGTTCAGGATTGCGATCTCGCCTCTTTACTCCTTACTTACAAGTGAAATGCACTGGATTGATTCGGTTTAGTATTGGAGGTCCAGATTGTCAATTAGTTGTTTAACAGTTAAAGAGCATCCTACATTGTTGTTTTGAATTTCGTATATGGTGTTTTATTTGGTGCAGTTATTCAATGATAGCATTTGTTGCATCATTAATCAGAGGAACAAATAATAGAAAGAATGTAAGTTATGGAGTGAGATCTCATACAACAGCAGGAATAGTATTTGATGTATTCAGCAGTCTTGGTACAATTGCCTTTGCATTTGCAGGCCATAGTGTTGCTTTAGAGATTCAAGCCACCATTCCTTCACCTTCTAAAAAACCCATGTGGAGAGGTGTTGTTGTTGCTTATATCATCGTTGCCATTTGTTATTTCTGTGTTTCAATCGGAGGCTTTTGGGCTTTTGGTGATCAAGTTGATGATGATGTTCTTGTTACTCTAGAAAAGCCCGATTGGCTTATTATTGTTGCTAATTTTATGGTCTTCATCCATGTTCTGGGAAGTTACCAGGTAAATATTCATTATGTATGAATTATTAGAGGGAAATTAATATCTGTAGGCACTAGGAAACGAATAGGACTTTAAAAGTCCACAATTTTAATCTACCAGCTCTTAGTCAATTTGCAGAACATTATATACTTTAGAGTAGTATCCACTCTAGTAATTTTCGAGATAAGTGAGAATCGAAGTAGGGACCATCGAAAGAAGCTCTTATCACTAGGCTATCACATCAAAGCTATATTGGCTTATCAGCTCTTTGTCTTGCATTGACTAGTTTGCAAACCTTTTTAGGAGTAGTTTGGTCCAGATCCGGTTGTTGCAACTTGCAATTATGTTATGCATTTTTCTTTTAGGACAACCCAGATTCCTTCATACTAAAGTTGTGGTTTAGCCAATGACTGCCGGTCAAGCTCTCTGGATTTTCATTAGTAAACAATTTCCTTACCTTGTTATGTTCAGGTGTTTGCCATTGTCGTATTTGACAAGATGGAATCCTATCTGTTACAAGTAAGAAAACTCACTCCCGGACGATCTCTTCGCCTCATTACACGTAGTTTATATGTGGGTAAGTTGATCAAAAACTTCATCAGTGAATTGCTAGTTGTAATTTCAAGCTCTTTCTTTTGATGATTGTGTTTTTCCTCATGCAAGTAGAGTCTTAGATTAGGAAGTAATCTAACATGCCGTGCATATGTCATGTTGATTTTAAATTTTAGTCCATGCTTTTTTGAAATATTAGCATTTTGTTCAACAAGTTCGTTCAGTTTGTTCTACATCCTCCTTTATTATATCTCTAATGCTGCAATCACATACTCGCTTGTCACAGCTACGACGGCCTTTATTGGGATATTACTTCCCTTTTTTGGAGGTTTATTGGGATTTTTTGGAGGCCTTGCGTTTTCATCAACATCTTACTTTGTGAGTTGTATTGTTGGATTTTGGATTTGTTATAGTAAAATGTATGTATACATGATTCTATAACAATAATTTGACAATTAACTGTTTGTTCATAGCTCCCTTGTATTTTCTGGCTGGCCCTCAAGAAACCCAAGAAATGGAGTTTTCACTGGTGTGCCTCTTGGGTAAGACCATCATTCCTAAATTGCTGCGACTCTAACTTTTATCATCTGATTATTTAACAATACGTAATTACAATTGTCAAATCATTTATGATTACAGGTGTGCATCATAATTGGTGTCCTAATTACAATCCTTGCACCAATAGGAGGTTTACGAACTATAATTGTATCAGCCAGCACTTACAAGATGTTTACCTAATGGTTTTTATATGTTATTTTTGCTACTGTTATAGATTTGCATTGTACAAACAACTCCGAAGATTTAAGAAAATTTTAGTTATTTGTAAGCTGAAGCAGAATTCTGTGACACTATCTAAAAAAAAAAAATACTGTACATAATTGAAACTCACGGACAGAACCAAATGTTTATTTTTTGTTAATCAACTTGGCGATGGATGGAGGCTTCATACCTGAACTGAGCCCTCAAGATGCTGATGGAGACCCAGATATGCCATTTCACTGCCCTGGCAACCAGAAGAGAGGCGGAGCTCCTTTTGTTGCTTCCTTCTTGGACAGATTTAGAGAGAAAGAACCCTGATTTTGTTTTAACCCAAGTTGAGACCACTTCGTCAGTGATAGCATCAATACCTCAAGTGCTTGGTATATTTGTACCAAGAATTACATACATTTTTAAGAAACATAGCAGTTGAAAGCTGATGTTGCATTTGTGGAATTATGGTAAGCATGTTCCACAAACGGTAAAAGAGATCGTAATCATTTCCATCCTTGTGAAGAAACAGAAATTGGATTTGATATTGAATCACATAATGTTTTAACAGTTTTAGGACAAAAATACAACACCAGATATTGGAGCAAAGTGTTACTACTGCAACAATATTTGGCTAATCCAATCAAGTACTAGGATCCTGTGAATCCTTAATGTTTAACAATTGAAGAACAAAAATACAACACCAGTGTTGGAACAAAATGTTACTATTGCAACACTATTCGGGCTAATCCAATTAAGCACTAGGATTCTGTAAATCCTCCACTAAAGTATCTAGGATCATGTTCTACAAAATTTGGTTTGTATAATATTTCATAAGCTAAATTAATCAAGTAGGATGCAACTGTTTCCTAAAACATCATGGCTACTGCTGCTGATATAGAGCAGTCTGTCAGAGTACAAGAGTCGGAAACTTCGCTAATTGAAGCTAACTCTAGATCCCAATAGTAATTGTCATCTTGTTCAGGAGTATAATTTTTCTCTACAAACCTGCTAGAGTTTTATCTACAATCTGCAGCTGCGCACAAAGCCTTCCAGATAGGAACTAACATTTTAATGGGTGGTTGTAATTCCTGAATACCAAATGTCAACATCATTAGCGAGTAGCGGCACAGAAGAAACAAATGTTGGCAGAAGGGATTGACTTTTGAATGCAAGGTTGTTAGTGTGCTTATTTTTATTGGACTAGCTTAGGTAATTACACACACAAGTGCACCCTGACATGCTTTTATATTCAGTTTATTAAAATATATTGATAAATACACACCCATATTTAAGATATATTTAACTCGAATAAAAAAAATCAAATGAATTACCTTGAAAACTAATGTAAGTTCTTCTTCACCTCTTACAATTAGAGATAAACTCCAGTAGCAAGTAACAGGCGTCACGCATTCATTGAGCACTGGTTTTAGAATTTTGCTCATTGGGATAAACCGCCTGGACTTACTCCCACTATTTGTAGGTGGAGGAAGAAAAGGAACTTGTTAGTAGAATTTGTGATTAAAGAGACAAGAGAAAGCATGAGACTAACAGTTTATACTTCATACAAACTGAGAAGATCTTAAGGAATTTTTTGCTGGGATAATGAAACTTTTGCCCAAAGGTTAAAGTAGGGATTTCATAGGTCATACAAAAATTCAAGAAATCTTACCCACAAGAACTATAACAATGTAAGAGGATCTCCAAGAGACTCTTTATATAAGCTCCCAAGTAAAAAATAAAGAGAAATGCTTACCAAGAGACTCTTAGAAGCTTTTTAAAAACGTAAGAGTCTCCCCTCTCTTCTCACTTTAAAGAGCCTCTAGATGGCTCTTAACCTATTTTTATTAATAAAATATTCATTTCCTTCCAAATCTTCCACTACTTGCACATATTTAAATCATCTTCATAGCAAAATTCGAATATGAATAAATATAAAAAGAGAGCAATTATAAAGAACATCGTTGGAATTCTTACTGGGAGTTTAATTGTTTATATTATTTTTAGGAGTAAACTAGGAAACTCTTGGAGATGCTAAGTTCTAAAAATGGCCAAAAAAATGTAGATGACAAAAAAAACACAGTACGATGACTACTTGGGATTGACAGAAACCAGTGAGCTTGCAGAATTAACATATTATAAGACACTGTGTTGCAACCAATGGCTACATCTTGTAAAATCTTTAGATCGTGCTTCTAGAAGGTATGCATATATATATATATAACTTTTACTTGTCATACATAAAATTATAAACATTACTAATAAACTAGACTTTAAAGGATTACTTAGTATCTAGAAATTCTTTAAATCTAAAAACCTTAAAGAATAATTATTTGAAATGATAGAACCTACTATAAACATGAATATGATCTGCATATTGAAGCTTTTCCATGAGGACTGACACAGAATGTACTACATATATTTGTTAACATACACTCACAATGGTTAAAATTTAACTTGAATATATAGGACAGGATAGTAAAGTACCTTCTATATTGAGTTTCCAGCTGTACACCAAAATTTGGCATGATAATAATTGATTCTGACACATTAGACGACATAGTGAAAATGAATCTATTAATTCATTGACAGGAAGATCATTTATGCAACTCATTTCTAGCATCTCCTACAAGGGAAAGTAAAATGTACCAGAAACAAACAAAAATGTGACAGACAACTATATTATGTACACATGGTTGACTTAATTAACATATACACCATACAAGTTAAAAGAATTGACCAAGATAGAGAGTCGTCAATTCAGGTTCTATTAAGTGCTACCCCTTCCGTCCAAATTACATAATAGAATATGAAAATTTTCTAAATTTGGTGCAGCGCAACCTTAATTTGAAAATCAAAACTGATATAATATCTTTAATCCTTATTATTTAGTTTGTGAATATTATCTCTTCTGAATATTAAAAATTTAGAATACCATCATATGATTGTAAAAATATCAATATTTGGCCTTTATATACCAGAATGGAGGGAGCATAATTACTTTGTGACAAAATATTTGCATGTTAAAATTTATTTTGGGGGAAATCATATTACAATTATCTCCAAGGCTACATCTGATGGGGCATGGCTGTACAGCATCGACACCCCGATATACGGACCCCAGTGACAAAGAACTATAAACTTCATAGCAAGTGAACGAAATGCTGCACACTTCAGCCTCCTCTGGTGGTATATATAAGCAACCTTTTAATGGTGCAAGTGACATAATAGTTGATCAGGCATGCTAAACTGAACATATTTAATCATATCATAGTAGTTGGAACATATAGCAGTTAATTTAATTTTAGTACAGAAACGTTACATCTGGTAGGCTTATTCCACATACAATCATGTAAACATACTCCATATGTACCTCCAAGTGCACACAGTTCAGAATATTCAAGAGAAGGATACCCCAACTTAATTCCTCACCTTTATCAACAGGCTTCCATAACCATAATTTGAGGAGTAATGACACAACAAGGAGAATCCAGAGAAGCAAAGTAGCTGATTCATCCTGTCATGTATAAGGATATAATGCGATAGTCTTAAACATATGCATGTACAAATAAACTGTAATGTAATAATCAAGAAAGTTCGACTATGCAGTTGAAAGTTACAATTAGCTATAAATTTGAAGGAAAAATATAGCATTTACAATAAATACCACTTCAGGACTAGAAACCAAAGTAACCAGACGCTCTGCATTGGCTAAACACTGATATACTTGTATAAATTTTCTGTCATTTTTCCTCTAACTCTTTAATCACATTCTTTATTAAATCACTATGTTTCCCCTCTTTCTTCACATATTCTTACCCATTTTAGTCATTCCAGTTTCTAATTTTTCATTGACTATTAATCATCAAGTATAACACGAACATATAATCAAACGAAAAGTTAAAACCAAACTTTTTAGTCAAACTAAACTTTTTAGACTTTACACTAATAATGGGATTTCTGTTTTACCCTTTAACATCTCTAGTAACTAAAATGCAACTACTTGTTTGGAGTTAGAATAATTAACTGTTAATGTAACTCCCACCGAACTAATAATTGCATCGCATATCTAGCCAAGAATTACCCCTTTCAATTTATTATTTGTTCACCTGTACATCGTTAACATCATTCATTTCATTCCCTAAACATCTCATACAATTAAACCCTTCTACTTAAATTCATCTATATCTTAAATACGCAACATTATCAAATAAGCCTCTCTCGCAACATGATCAAAAAAGGCAGGATTTAGACGCATTATACACATATATATGTAATTAAAGAAAGAAGTGTAAAATCGTTATACCTTGAGGAGCAATAGAAGCAAGGGAATCGCAACGAGAAGAAATCGAGAAACGAATATAAAGAAGTTCATTGAGGCATTTCGTCGAACAACAACATGGTGTGTGTCGAGAGAAGTTGTGTAATCATGAATGTAAGTATATCTCGCATTTGTAATGGTGGATTCCACCATTTTTGGGGTGAGATTAGAGCTAGTATCATCGTAGACACCTGATTTAATCAACATATATGTATACATGTATGTATGATTAAATGTAATGAAATGTGGTAATTAACTTAATTAGGACAATATAAAGTTGAAATTGAAGTTAATAAGAAAGTACCTAGGACAATGTCGGGACTCGGCAGCTGTAGAGTTCATGTTTTGTTTAATGTATGTGTTACTTGTGAACATGGGTCAAGGGGGTTCTGTTAGAATGTGTTTCGGGTTTGGGTCAAGTACACCGGACCGGATGTTTACGAGATACGCTGGCTGCTCAAGGTGAGTTCGTAAAATATTTTTGATCACATTGGTGACTATAAAATCTTGGGGTTTTTTCAAAAAATCTGTCATTTTTTAAAGTATTTTGTAAAAGTTCAATTTTTACTAATATTTTTACAAAATAGCTTTTTTTTAAAAAAATCGCAAAATTACGGTTTGCAACTTTACAATAATATTTACAATTGAAATTAATCAAAATTAACCATAAATGTAAATTTAAAATTTAATAACTATAATCATATTTGATTGAATAAGTTGATTAATACTCAATCTCCCTTCATTTCAAAATATATGTCCATTTTTAAAAAATTACGCATATCAAGAAAATTGTTAAGGAAAAAATTATATTTATATTTGTATTAATTGCATTAATTGAATAAAATATGTGGACTATGGTTGATATTGGAAATGTATATTAGTGATATGTTAAATAGAGTTGATTTGAAAATATAAACTAGAGGGTAGTTTTTGAAATCATTTAAAAAATCACATTGAAAGTTGAAATTAACAACTAATTTGAAATAATTTTTTTTTTCAAAATTCGATATGTATTGTGAAACGGAGGGAGTAAATTGTACCGGTTAACCAAATGGAACTAAAAAACAGCTTTAATTATTTTCTCAAAAAATGAAAAAAAAACAGGGTTATTATTTTTGGTTACAAACTGTATTTTTACATGCAAATCATATTTTTACAAATACTTAGTAAAATCGTAAAAATGGAATTTAAAAATAATATTTTAATAATTTCAATAAAATCTTTCATTTTTTGTTTAAAACCTTTTGTTTACTCTCGTTAATGAGAGAGGTTGTTTTTCTTTTTTTCTCTTCAGACCATTTCTGATACTAATATCTATAATTGTTGCCTAAAAGAATACTCCCTCCGTCCCTGTGAGATATATACATTTGGTTTGAGCATAGAGGTTAAGAAAAAATGTAATTTAAGGAGAAAAAGTAAAAAAGTGGGTAAAGTGGTGGGACCGGTTAATATTTATATATAAAAGGGGTGTAGTGGAGGAAAATAGCGGATGTAGTTGGATTTTTATATTATAAAACTTATCACTTTTGGTAACTTTTGAAATGTATAGAAATGAATGGGACACCCAAAAAAGAAAAGTATATAGAATTGAATGAGACAGAGGGAGTACAACATAAGAAATAGCTAAACTTTTACAAAAGGAAAATGGTGTAAATTCTGATGTGATCAGCTATAATAACAAACGGGCAAAGTTTTTGCTTAAGGGAAATTTTATTTTACTCTCTCGGTATCCACTTATTCTTAACTTTTGAAATGAAGTGTTCGATTATTTAGTATAGTTGCATAAATTATTTTAGAAACTTTTTTTAAATAAAAATTAAATGTCTAAATTTTTATTAAAAAAATATTTTAAAAATAAATTATACAAAGTTTCATACGTTAAGAATCTATTGAAACAGAGAAAGGGACTATATATAGTCAATGGAATACGATTGTTTATAATTTTTTGCTAATTGGGAATGGTGCACTGGAATACTATTTTTTTTAAAAGAAATTTGAAAGAAAACATGAAGGAGAGAGAATAGGGGAAAGAGAATGAAAGGAGAGAGAGAATGTTAGGAGAGAGAGAAATACTAACCGGAAGAAAAGAAATTATGCAGATGGACAAATGCTCATGGGTCTCATGAGATTAAAGGAGAAAAAAAGGATATCAACTAGGATTGAACTTAGTCAAGTTCATCTTCAACCATTCCAACTTGGTTGCAGCAGCAACTTTGCAGGGGGATGATTAATAATCAGGATGAAAAATCACAGAGGCTTTGAAGCAGATTCATTTCAATAGCTTGGAGGAGGGAAAAAATAATAATATCAAGAAAGTACAGCAGGATGAAGAACGACAGAGAAGCAGAGTGCAACCTATAAGTATAAAGAGGTCGTACTTGGAAGTGACTCAAGCTGCTAAAGCGACAATGAAATATAAGGATTTTGGCAGACCATTCCTTAGGAATAACAACAGTGGTCGGAAAAAAAGAAGGATCAAACATGTTATTCTTCACTAAACTAGATGAGAATGTGTCGCAGACAGAGGTTTTGAAAACCTTTAAACAAATCAGCCCACTGTTGGATATTTCGTTTCCTAAAAATAGAAACAAGTTTGGTAATAGATACGGTTTTATCAAAACCAAATATTACCAGGGAGCAGTGAAGCTGTTGCAAAACAGGAATAATATTACTTTAATGGTAATTTAGTTTGTATGAAATGGGCAAAGGAAGGAATAATGGCAATATTGGTAAGGTAGTGAGCAGGAGCCATGATATCCCTATACAACACATACATGCAGAGAAGAATGATGGGGTTGATAATAAGCGAAATATGGAAGAAGTAGAAGTCAAAATAGATCTAGATACGAGTATTGTTGTAAAGATTAATAATAGTGTGACAGTGGATACTTCTTTAGACTATATAGCTCGGATTCTTTATCGGAATTACCGCTTAGTCAAGGATTTCCATGTAACTCGGTCACCAAAGTCATGAAAAATACCTTTATTTTGCCATTCTTGGAGGCAGAAGAAAAATCTTTTATTAGATGGGTAAACCTATCCCAGTGGATATTATTGCATAGAGATTCAACAGTGAAAGATTTTATTGCACCAAGAGTTGTATGGTTGGATATTTTTTGTCTTCCTAATTTAGAGTTTGAATCTTCAGTTTTTTAGAAACTTGTGAACATATGGGGGTTATTGTTAGATGTTGAAACATCAAGTCGAGCTTTTGATAAATTAAGGATTCCAAGGGTTAGGATTCAAACTCTCCAAGGGAAAAGAATAGAGGACAGTATGAAGATTAGTATTGCAGGGATTGAGATAGAGACGTCAGTTAGAGAAGTTGTTTCAGAACTCAGACCAAGCTTTGATACAGTAAAGAAAAATTTGAGGAGATCTTATGCAGAAGAGGCCTCTAGTAGTTCAGGAAGCAGTAAAGGCTTAGAGGAAGTATCTAATGATTATGAGTTGAGAAAATCTTTAGATAAGTCTGGCTCCCTCATGATAAACTCTATTCAGAATCAAACTAATATGGTGGAAGAATGGAATTTGGGATTATCATGTGCTATGACAAAAGGGGAACCAGTAGGAAAAGAACTAGAGTTTAGGGAAGATAGGTGTCAAAACTGGAACGGAGAGGAAGATTCTTCTTCTGAAGTTGGTAATGGAAATTTTAGACCAGTTTCTCAAATTTGGAGAACTCGTGAGAAGGATTTGGAATCAGAAAAAGAAAAATCCTCATCAAACACGTTAATATTCTCAACAAGTAATGACTCTGGGGAGGCTAACTTTTTTCATGAGAAGTTGAAAAAGAATTTAGTACCAAAATGCAAAAACTAAAATTAAAGCAGCAACGAGGCAAACCAAGAAAGAGAAATCACTTTAATTTCTTTGACTACACTCTGAAAAAATCAAAACTGAGGTCTAAAGGTAATCTGAAGAAACAGATGAACAATGTTACTCGAGATCTCAGGGGTAACAAATCACAAGCAAGGGCCCTGTAGGGGAATTAAATGAAGGAATGTTCAAGAGTTCATGTTATGCCCGTTTTTGGCATGGGTCATAAACAGGCCCATTATGATCCATTCAACGGTAGGTCTCACAAATGAGCCCAAATGTGTTTGTCTTTTTAAGATTAATGACTCAAAGCTTATTTAGGGGACCCCTATTATTAAGGATGTGTGGCACCCCTTTGTAGGGGTCACACGCTGCCTCAGTGATAGGGTCATTAGCGAGCCTAGGGGTCGCCACCTCAGTACTAGCGAGCCCGTCTTGGAGGCCGCATCACATAAGTACCAATAGGTCAAGAGGAATGGCAGGCCAACCCTCTCAGGGTCGCCTTGTTACATGGCAATGTGCCAGCCTCACCCTTCCTAGGGGCGCTATGCTATAAGACCAATGGTCGTGGTCCCCTACAGGGGGTCGTATAGGCCTGGTCGCTATAAGTTAACAGTTGGCCCTTAGGGAGTGCACATGAGGCCTCGTGGTGCGTCCATGGTGTCCCCTAGAAGGGTAATGCCTCATTTTACAACCATCATACAGCCTTTTTAGGCTTAGGTTATTGTCTCAATTGGCTTTTTTATGGATGATCTCTGCGGCTTTTGGACCTGGACCTCGATGGACCGAACGAAACCCTAGCCCATTAGGGTAGCTTGTTCTCCAAGAACTACGTGTGGCTTGAATCCCTATAAATAGGGTACGTAGGCCTCTTGTTTTGGTAGAGAAACAGTTGGTACAAGAGAGAATATACTTATTTTCTCTTAGCACACTTCAAATCAGCCAGCAAGATCAGTCACAACATTCATCCAAATTCATCCCGTGTTCTTCGTGTTCTTAGCAAAATATCCGTATTTTGCTCCGTGATTCCAGGAAACCTCCAAAATATTGTTATACCAATTTCTCCCGATAACATTTGGCGCTAGATGGAGGGGGACCCTCACTTGTCATCTACTGGAAGAAGGATGACCAACTCCAAACACAGGAAGAACGAAGATGATGACCAGGAAGCTGAGCTGCCCCTGGGGCACCCTGCGAAGGGTCTCCAGTAGCCGCTCAAGAAGACGACCCCTCAGGATAGGCCTCCCCGAGAGAAGTCCCCCCTACCCAAGGGGGCCTCCCCCGGTGAACGACCCTAAACTCATTGAAGGGACACCCATTACCCCTCGCACTGAAAATCAAGAGATAATGGGATATCTGAAGTACATTGGGGAGCGCCTGGCTGCCATGAGTGAACGGATTGAGAAAGTGGAGCAGGGACACAGTGGCTCTAAGAAAAAGAATAAGAAGAGAGGAAGTAAGTCTGGTGAGAAGATCCAAAAGAAGCTGTTGAAAGATTTTGATGAAGTCGAGAATGAAACTCATGATGAGCCTGAAGGTGAGAACAAGGATAAGCACCAGGGCCAGGCCTCTTCTGAGGCTCGCTCCACTAGTGTCTTTGATAGGACAG